>JADGMU010001088.1:0-107191 GCA_016920895.1 Vaccinium myrtillus | reverse complement strand
TTATTAGGGTTTGTGTTGTTATCCTCGGATATCTTATCTGATCGATGACTAGTTCTTAGCCCAACAGCGAGTTGTGGAGTGCGGCATAACCATTTTAGTAGATTTGGTTCATTTGACTTGTTTTTCAAAAAAAAAAAAAAAAAGAACTAGATTTGGTTCATTCTTGTTCTTTCTTTTGAATAAAAAAAAATGAAGTCCAATAGGGAAAGGGATTTCTTTTCACGTTCATTTTCACATTACCCTAAGAGCAGACAAAGAAAATTTCTCTCAATCTTCACTTTGTCCCCCAACGAATTGGATTAACAAGAGGGCTTGGTTTCTTTTGGAAATTTCTTTGGTTTTCTTTCCTAAAATCAAAGGTTCCATTAACATTAGTAGCATTTAACTTTGAGAAACGATAGTCATTAATACTTGTACCAACAATTTACATAAACTCTTTCACATGCGATATGTGAGATTTACCACTCAAATGTGGGTCCCACATATCCCATGTGAGAGAGTTTTTGCAATTGTTCGTACAGATGTTAGACTATTATATAGTGCATGTATCAAACCTGTTTAACTTCAACATAAAACGAAATAATTTGAGATTGGTAATATCAGCCGAGTATGGAACCTCAAGTATATCCTTAACGCCCTGTTTGTTTGAGGGAGATAGAAGGGGGATATAGAGAGATGCCGGATATAGAAATCCGGATGTTTTATATCCGTTGTTTGTTTTGTTTTTTGTTACCCGGATATAATATCCTGGGATTTGTATATCCCTTTGAGGAGGGATAAAATATAGGCACCCTCCCCCCAGGTTTTATTATATCCGGCCTCACTTTCCAAGATAGCCCTATGCCAGTCTTCTCCTTTTACTGCTGTGCGGGAAAGAGAGAGGCAAGGCTAGACCACTTTACACTTTTTTCTGTTTTTTAATTGGGACAAAAGGGGTATTTTCACAACTTTTACACTATCCAACCCTCTATATCCCCCTTCTACAACAACAAAACAAACAAAGTAATTTTTAATATTCCCTTCTAAAATAATACCCCTCTAACTATATCCACCTCTATATCCCCTCTTATTATATCCTTTTTTTCCCCTCATATACATATCCTTCAAACAAATAGGGCGTAAAGGTCTTGGGGGTGCTGTGCAGCCTCGTGGTACGGCCGCGCCGGCATTTTTTCGACGATCGGAGACTTAACTGCGTAGAGCTCGTCGAGCACTATAAATGTGCCAAAAATCAACTCAATCGAATATCTTTAAGTGCCTCATCGGAAAACAAATAACTTGAAAATGTGGTTTTGATCCAGTGTTTGTGTCCATTTGTGTTCCATTTCTTTTTAAGTTATTTGTGTTCCGATGAGTTACTTAAAGATATCCGATCGAGTTGATTTTTGGTCCACTTGTAGTACTCGACGGGTTCTACGCAATGAACGTCTCGTATTGTCGGAACAATGCTAGCACAGTCGCGCCATGGCTGCACAGCATGGTATTGTGCATCCCATGCACAGCACCCCCAAGGTCCATCGTTAAAAGGCAAGAATGGTAGTGGATTTAGGGTTGGATTGAATTTAGTAAGGGAATTACCCAAAAAAAAAAAAGTGGTAAGAGTAAAATGGATGAATCATACATTATACATTAAGAGAATGAAATCATAATAAATGATGATGTCATGGATGATAACATAAGTAAGAGGTGGTTTTAGGACAACTTAATCAGTTCTTTTATTGTCCGCCTTGTCCGCCAATTGAGTGGAACGATAAAAATGTTTTTTTACTGATAAGAATGCTCTATGACCTGCACTTTTACCGGTAAAAATGCATTAGACAGACGGTAGAATTTTCCTAATTTAATTATAGGGTTAATAATCTACTTACCCCTTAAACTATTCAATTTTTAGTTAATTCCCCCTCCAACTACCAATTGAATTTACTTGCCCCTTCAACTATGTAAATGTTAGTCACCTCATCCAATTCCTCACTTTCCATCCAATTCATGGACGGAAAACCTAACAAAAACCCCAACTGGTGCATTTAAAGGGCATTTACGTCTCTCACCTTACAATATATGTGTATATGTATGTAATCCCATCTTCTTCTCCAAAAATCAGTTTTCTCTCTCTCTCTCTCTCTCTCTCTCTCTCTCTCTCTCCATATATTTGATTCGGTTGGAGGTTCTGTTTCCTCTCCTTTTCTTTGATAAATTGTCTGACCTCTTTCTAGGAGTAACATTCAAACATGACCTCAATAAAGTATACACTAAAAGTAACATGTCGGAATGCATTACCCCAGCAAACAAGTGTACTTTATTGGTGCAAACAAAGGATCAAGTTTGATACTTGAGTGCATTTTAGTGTATTTTTAGTGTACACTAAAAGGGATCAAGTTTGATAAACAGAGATTAATAGGGATGAAGGCATTCCAATAAATTACCTGTCGTTTTTGATAAATTACTTCCACTCCAAACAAGGCATGAAAAAGCAAACATTAACGGTATGAAATAAAATGTAGCCATCTCCCCCACTAGTCACCT
The DNA here is from genome assembly GCA_016920895.1 of Vaccinium myrtillus. NCBI lineage: Eukaryota > Viridiplantae > Streptophyta > Magnoliopsida > Ericales > Ericaceae > Vaccinium > Vaccinium myrtillus. The sequence goes on along the minus strand of JADGMU010001088.1, from coordinate 104,668 downwards.
CGGTTGTGTCAAACTCAATAAAAAATAAAAAAAACTTACATTTTGGTTTTGATTCCTGTAAAGCTCTCAAGATCCATGCCATCTCCCTCGAGTTGCCAGTCCAATCGCTTTGTCTCTCTTTGATCAATTCCTTTGGAGCTCTCAAGATTGATTCATTTGGTCTCTCTGTCTCTCTTTGATCGAGTAGGTTGAGGGATTAGAAATTAGGGCTGCCTATTTATCCCCAAATACAGGATTGGGTGAGTTTGGGTGAAAAAGTCTATTTTACCCTTCAGTTGGTAGCAAATTAAGATGGTTAGGGTTTTTTTTTTTAACTTTTCCGTTAATTTGGATGGATTTGACGAATTGACTAACATTTACATAGTTGAAGAGGCAAGTAAATTCAATTGGTAGTTAAGGCCTCGTTTGTTTGGCCGGAGATAAATGGATGAGATATGCAATCCCATGGGATATGGGTGTGATATGAAATCCTTCGAATATTGCTCAGGATATCAATGGATGGGAAAAATTCATATCCGGTGTTTGTGTTCGATGCCATCCAAATCCCATGGGATTTTATTGGCCGTACGGATTGGGACTAAATTTGGTGGAGGATTTCAAATCCCACCCCTAAAAGAGTTAACAAACGTTGGATTTAAGGGTCCACTCCAACTCACCCCAAATCCCAACCCCCATATTCTCCCAAACAAACATGGCCTAAAGAGGGAATTAACTAAAAATTGAATAGTTTAAGGGGCAAGTAGATTATTAACCCTTTAATTATATATAAAAAGTTTGCATAAAATAAAGACCGAGTATGTATTAAACACAATATATGTGCGAAATTAGTTGAAACGAAATTAGCGAGAGAATTGAATTTGTTTTTTAAGATGAATTAGAAAGTTCTTCAAATCTACTTTATATTTCCCCAAATTCTAAACACTCCTTAAAAGTCGTTAATTTACTAATTTAGGCCAAACAAACCCTAATTTTCACCCTCACCAGTCACCACCACAATCAGCGGACCAGACAATCCAGACCAGACCCAAATTCTCAATTGAAGAGCTAGTGACGCCTCTAGTCTAGAACGACGAAGCCCTCGACCACGTATTCGGAACTAACCAGAGAGTTACATTCTCCGGCGACCTAGAGCTGCTCCGGTGACCTAGTCTTCGCAAAACTGGGTATTGCTTCAGAAGATCACACAAGGTTGCTCTCTGTAACAGGAAATATTGTAGATAATTTGAGGTGCTTTTTTCAGTAAATAGCTTCAGATAGAGAAAACATGAGTATCGTGCCGAAGGAGACGATTGAGGTGATAGCGCAAAGCATTGGGATCAATAACCTGTCTCCAGATGTTGCACTTTCCCTTGCTCCTGATGTTGAATACCGTATGCGTGAAATAATGCAGGTACTTCCGAATTACTACTATCATGGTTTGCTATAGTTTGTTTGGATACATGATACTTTCAGTGTTCATTGTTTAACTTTAGGATCCCATTGACTTAATTGTCTAGATTTCGCGCTTTGTATGAGTTTCGCGGTCAAGGGGGAGTTGTATGAAATCAATGCCTTGTAGTTCATGGCTTACTCCCTTGTGGTTTGGGTGGACAATAGATCAAAGGTTTGAGTTGCGTGATCGACTTCCCCTCGAACTTTGCCCTCCTGCGAAGCGCTGCTGTGTTCTACTAGATTTTGGTGGGGCTGTGGAAGCCATGGCTCTTTGGTTCCTTCTGGAGGTTCTCCGTGGGTCTGGACCCTACGGTCGCCCGCAAGGGAGGGCTGCTATGCCTGGTCACTTCCTCCTCCACCTGCTTTTCTAAGAAATAATAAATGTGAATTGCAGTGGCAACACTATACAAGTCATTGAGAGCGGTGAACGACTCTAACATCTGAACACAACTTCATAGAGGGTGAACATTGCACTGTGCTTTTAAACAAGGCCCGACACTCTTTTGACTGAGAATCTTCTAGTGGAGTAAATTTTTTTATACACACATTCACTTAATCAATGTGTGCCTGAATCACGTTTTTTTATTTGATTAGAATTACGAAAAGTTGTCTTCCACAGTATCAAATACTCAACATTATCAAGCATGACTAGCAAAGAAATATTCTGGAGAGAGATATTAATGGGTGACTTACAAGGCCCAACAAAAAGAAAATCACATTAGCAACGTAAAACTAATGTAAAGTTCGTATAGTAGAGCTATTAAAGATCATCAACACCACCTCTTGAATTTTCCGGAGTCTCTTTGACGTCACTAGAAACTGACATTTCTGGAAACATCTAGATTCTCTAAAATGTTCCAGAAACTTCTAGACTTTGCTAGATTCTTTCGGAATACTTTGGATGATTGGGTTAGTTTAAAGTTGCTATAGCTTATAAGAACTTTACATTAGTTTTTAAGTTGCTGATGTGATTTTCTTTTTGTTGGATGTATTTGGCTTTATTGTACTTTGTCTTTGACTTTATGGGTGGTTCTTCCCCAAAGAAATGGCCAGGAGTAGTAATGGCATGTTGATGTTAAAGACTACTACATATGAGATGTGTGCTTTTGTGGATTTGTGAGATGCGAGCTTTTGTGGATTTGGGCAGAGTAGGTGCAACTTATGGTGAACTTTCGAGGGTATGCGAATAGGTTTGGGACTAATGGTACTTACCATGAAACTGCAGGAGGCAATCAAATGCATGCGTCATTCAAAGAGAACTATATTGACAACAGATGATGTTGATAGTGCCCTCAACTTGAGAAATGTTGAGGTAATTATTTATTTCAAGAAGTTGAATTCTATAGTTTTACGTTTCATGTTACATTCAGGATTGTGGAGAAATAGTGATATCTGAACTTAATTAGGATGCTGGTTCTTAACTAATCTTGTTTAGAAGAAGCAAGCAATGTATGTTGCTTGGGTATGTTGAACTTATTAGTGTAAGCAAGATTTAAGAATGGATCTTTGTGTCAATGACCAGTTAGAAAAAAAATAAAATCGATCAGACAAAAGCATCTTATGAGCAGCGTTGCATAGGTAAAGCGGAACGATGAGGTGACCCCCTAGCCGAATTAAAGAAAATCTACCTTGCTCATCCAGTTTGGTGTGGCTTGGCTTTTTGATGTTTCATACGTTACCACCAAGAGTTTGATGTGTTACTGATATCCTTTTGGATATTAAGAAGGTGCAGGCTAATGAACTCAGAAATTTGTAGTACGAAAATTGGATTTTCTTTACTTGAGTGAGAAATGCATTGAAGGAGATGTTTTTTCAATACATGTGTCGATAGGGTTTTCCAGAAGCTCATTGAGGAAATAAGGTGGAATTTTTTGAGCTTCTTCTGACAAGAAAAAGTCCAATCTATTAGGATCTCATCCCTGTCAAAAAAGAAGCAGAGGACACTCATAAAGGGTAAATTGATTGGTAGAATGTCTAATCACTAGTAAGATGGATGATATCGTGGTGACTGGTGAAAGATTCCTTGTACCAGTGAAGCTTCTTTTAACATTTCGATTTCGTGCATATTAGTAACTTAGGCTAAGGAGATTATTCTCTTTTTGCCTACCTTCATGATAAGGATCTTTTCAAAAGAAGGTCCGATGTTTTATTCACAGCACTTGGTCAATTGTTCCATAGGATTTTCTTAACCTTCTCTTCGACTCCTGGATTATTTTTCTTGGAAGTACAAGCCTTCGGCCAGGTGTTGGTAAATGATGAGAAAAGGGTCATTAGTTATGCAGTTTCGGACTCATGATTCTTGAAAGTGATTGATAATAAAGTTAATTGCTGAAACATTGATTTTAGCACGATGACTCTAGTATTTTTTAACAGACTTCTCAGGTGGAAAATATTGTCCTTTTGGGGTGTTATTTCTTTTTCCCTTCCTATTTCTATGCAGCTTCATAGTTTCTAATCTAATTGTCATATCATGTTTTCACCTTAGCCCATTTATGGTTTTGCCTCTGGGGATCCTTTGCGGTTCAGAAGAGCGGTTGGACACAAGGATTTGTTTTACCTTGATGACAAGGATTTGGATTTTAAAGATGTAAGATTTACCTGTCATACCAACTCTCCTCCACTTGATTTTATGGATAAATCTCCAATCTTCCTTTTGTATTTCTTTGTCTGATTTTTTTGCATGTAGGTGATTGAAGCTCCTCTGCCAAAAGCTCCACTCGATACTTCAATCGTTTGTCACTGGCTAGCTATTGAAGGAGTACAACCTGCTATTCCAGAAAATGCTCCTGTTGCAGGTTCGTAAATCTAAATTAAATTTTCTTTTCTTGGACAATTCTATTTTACAGTGGCTTGAATGCATATTAGAGGAGCTTTATATTCATCATGATTGCTTGTAATTGTAGTTATTGCTGCTCCTCCTGATAACAAAAAACCTGAGCAAAAAGATGATGGACTTCCTGTTGACATTAAACTACCGGTTAAGCATGTACTGTCTAGGGAGCTTCAGGTATATAATCTAACTTTTTTCCCCTCAAATACACAATTTTGTTTGGTTACAACTCGTCTACTCTTAAATTATATTCTACAATCCTTCTCCTTCTTGCTGGTGCAGCTATACTTTGATAAAATCACTGAGCTTGCTGTGAGCAGGTCGGACTCGGTTCTTTACAAGGAAGCCTTAGTGAGTTTGGCCACAGACTCTGGACTTCATCCTTTAGTGCCTTATTTCACATACTTTATTGCAGATGAGGTACTTTCAAGGCTGACTATCTCAGATAAACAACATTTGAAACCTTGTAGCATTTGTCTTGCTGTTTTCCCTGCTTTTATCACTTGAGTAATATCAGGTTTCACGGGGTTTGAATGACTTCCATGTGCTGTTTTCTCTGATGCGTCTTGTGGGGAGTCTTCTCCAGAATCCTCACATACACATAGAACCTTATGTAAGTATGTTGCTATCACTGAATTTTTTGGTTGGTTTATATATATGCTCAAGGACAGTGTAGAATCTAATTTTCTGAAATGGACTGTTTTGCGATAACCATTACTAGGGTCTACAGTAAATTGCACGTGGGACACTCCAGTGCGGTAGTCGGTTTGCCCACCATTAGAGGAATAGTCTAAATTGCAGCTACCCAAGTTAAGTGTCATCTGCTGCAAATCATTTCACTTGCCCTGACTTGACATGTACTGAACTGAATGCGATGTGCCAAATTCCAAATTCAGTTCCTAACTGATTTTTTTTTTTGGGAACTGGGGAAAACTTGGGAAGGAATATGGGGGCTTAGCTTTATCAACTTGGAATCAGAATTCGAACCCAGGCGATGATATAGCCACCTTCTTTGAACTAATATCTTCACTGTTATTGACAACTGGTTTTTGAATTAAGCCTGACATGGTAAGATAAATTCAACATCTTTGAAGTTGAATAAATTTAGTTTAGCTGGCATTAATACATTCCTTTTAGCGGAGATGTCCATCTCAATAGATGTCAGTATAAAAAACAATTGGTGAAATAAGGTATAGGAAATCGTTTCCATGACCATCTTGGGACTGGTTGTTAGTCCTTCACTCGTGTAGCTCCAGTGCACATTCTCAAGAAATGCTGAGAACATATAACCTTGTAGTTGCAGAGTCTCCCTGTTGTGGATTTAATGAGGTAGTATTTCCTTCCTCAGCTGCACCAGTTGATGCCATCAGTTGTTACCTGCCTTGTTGCAAAGCGTTTAGGGAACCGATTTTCTGACAACCACTGGGAACTTAGAGACTTCACAGCAAAGATGGTTGCTTCAATTTGCAAGAGGTGAGACCTATTATACATTTCATATTTTGCACACGAAAAACAACTACAGGTACCTTAGATTTCGCATACAAGTACCTTACATTATTGTCCCTGCTTGTACCAGAGCATGACCCTGGATTAGAACATACATGTTTTCTAGAAACAGTAATAGGGGCGGCCTTCTAACCTAATGTTTGTCAGTTGATGAATTTTTTCAGTCACTTGATGAAGTTTTATGTTAAATGGTTGATTGACTCAGCATGTTAGCCACCTTCAAGATACCACTAATAGTAAATGATACATATGATTTAGTGAGCTAGGAGTCATTGGGAAAAAAAAACCAAATTAACAAGGAAAATTTTTCGTACTCTTGAAATAACTTATGTGGTCTATATTTCAACCTTGTATTAATTGTTTATGGCACTTTTGCAGATTTGGGCATGTCTATAGTAATCTCCAAACACGTTTGACAAAAACTTTGGTCCACACATTTTTGGACCCAAAACGGGCATTGACTCAACACTATGGCGCCATACAGGGATTAGCGGCTCTAGGACCTAATGTGGTATTCCCAGCTTCTTTCCCTTGTGACATCTTATTATGAATAATGAATTTTTGGAACTACTTGCTTTTTTGTGTCGTATAGTGATGATCGATCAATTGGTATTCACTAATATCAAGCAAATCCACTCCTTGCATGTTGAAAGTATGTTAGTAGAAAATGATTTTATGAAGTGACAAGAGTTAGCAGGGTTTTAAATTTTCCTTGGTTAATTGTGTAAAATTGAAGGATGTTCAGCTAAAAGTTCCAGTACTTGTTTGTACCAAATGCAGAATCAAAGAAATAGAGAGAGATTTAAAAAAATTCTGTCAACTCCTGTGCTATCTATCCAGTTGTTTGTGGATTGAAATTTTCGTCTTATTTTCATTTTTTACTATCTCGTGAACTGAGGAATTATTCCAGTGGTGCCCCAAGACCATGGGTGGCGGTGCCCCAAGATCATGGAATAATTGGTCCATTGAACTTGTGTTCAACACTTTTTTGTACGTACTTTTAGTGGATGTCGAAGTAGTTAGTGATGTTGCTCAACTTTGGGTAGGTCCGTCTTCTTTTGCTGCCAAATCTTGAGACGTATATGAAACTTCTTGAACCAGAGATGCTTCTTGAAAGGCAAAAAAATGAGATAAAGAGGTATGAAGCTTGGCGTGTCCATGGGGCTCTGCTGGTGAGTGTAATTTGTGGTATTGATTCTTCATTCTTGTATGTGTTTTGCCATGATCATTCTGGTAGATAGGTAAATTGTTCTAACAATACAAGACTTTCAGCATGCTGCAGGTTTATGTATATATGATCTGCTGAAGTTATTTCCCAATTTACCGTTGCCACCTCCAAATGTTGTCTGGAGAACCAACACGAGAGTTATTACTGCAAACCCACGTAAGAGTTTCGCGAATGCTTCTTGTCTGCTTAATGTTAATCACTTCCTAGTTCCTACTCGCATACACACATGGGATGTCAATTGCTATTTCTACACAAGAAGTCAATCAAATGAGCCAAAATTCAGATGAAACAAATATGCAACTTGGGGCCGCTGGGGGTTATGCCCGGTCGTTACCTCCAGGGCCCCGGAACTAGTCAAGGTGTGCATAAGCTGGCCCGGACGTCCCGTTATCGGAAATATATATATGAGGATGATCTAATGAGGACTCCCTCATTAAAATTCCGTGAGGACCTCATGGATCGGGGTCGAATCTCTCGACGATCCAAACCGCTCAATGTGTTTAAAACGTGTTTTTAAGGGTCACCGCGAGGATTCGCCCAAAAAAAATACCCGGAAAGGCTTCATTCGATCATTTTTCGATAAACTATATATGTACGGTTATTATGAAAAACTGCTCGGATGAAGCCCTTTTGGGTATTTTTTTTAGTGATTACTCACGTTGGCCATGGAAAACATGTTTTAAACACATTGAGCGGTTTGGATCGTCGAAATTTGGTCCGGAAAATAAAAAAAAGGGGTGGTCCTCAAGGAGGAGATCCTTGAGGAGTCCTTAGTAGATTTCCCAAAAACAATTTTTAAAAGTATATATATCTATAATCTTGGGGGTTGACCATACTAGTTGAGGTACTCCGGTGGTTAAGTCAATTCATTGGCAGGATCCATCCTTGTTTTTCCTTAACGGCATTATTTCTGATCCATCTTATTTTTCCTTAATGGCTTCATTTCTGAAGTGCTTATTACTAGGCAAAGATAAAACGTTAGATAAAACGTTATTCATTCAGAATTTGTACTTGTTGAATATTTTCAGATCTGATCTAGATACCTTGTTTAATATCCCATGTAGATAAACGAAAAGCTATGGAGCACTTGGAGCAGCAGCCTCCCCACAAGAAAGTAGCGACTGATGGCCCGATAAATACACCAGCAAACAATTCTTTGCCACCAGAAATGCAAGGTGTTCCAGGCGCTCCAGCAGCAGGTGCATCACCATTTTCTAGGCGGATGTCTGGGGAGGGCATTTCAGGTAGTAGAAGTCAAGTCGGCAGGGGTAATAATACTCGAGCTTTGAACACATCGGCTGTGCTCAATCAGGCTTGGAAAGATGATCTAGACTCGGGGCGTCTTCTCATCTCGTTGTTTGAACTGTTTGGTGAAAGTATTTTCAACTTTATTCCAACTCCCGAGATGTCTTCATTCTTGTAACGAAATTTGGAGGATTAAACTGTTGTATAATTATAGGTTGTTTTGTTACAATACTAAGAATTCGGATTTCTATAGGCGAGCAAGCTCTCTGTTTCCCCCCAGTTTATGATTTCTCTGCAAGGGTGGTTGATTATGAGATTGCAGTAACAGAAGAACAAGAACAAAACCCGATTATAGCGATGCATAGATAGATACATGCATAGATATACATAGCAACGTATATAGCAGGCATAGTTATTCAACAAGCTGAACTAATATGAATCAAATTCATTTCCACTTCAACTACAAGTTCAATTCTTGAACGAGGAACATGTGTTGCATGGTCTCGGCATCTCGACATTCTCTCTCTCTCTCTCTCTCTCTCTCTCTCTCTCTCTCTCTCTCTCTTAATAGGGGAAACACTAGTACTACTCTTTGCCGTGCCTGCTTAATACTAGTGACTAGCCAACTTCCATCTCTATATATAACACTCCGTAGATTCAAGAAGAATCTGTTGGGTTTGTGAAGTCTCATTCGGTTTGATTTGCGGTTCTCTCTTCATTTGGTACATAATGAAAACTACCGGAGTTGCGAATGGGACCAATTACCACCTGAGCAACCATGTAAATCTGTGTTCTTTGCTTCTTGCTTAATTATTCTTTGCCATTGAACGTGTGGTGATTTGGACGATCTATAAACGGTAACCTGGTTTAATTGATGCATATTTCCGCTAAGGTAGTTTTATTTTAAAACTGCCTTTGTTTTTGTGTTCACACTTTTTTATGTGATAAAACTGCCTTTGTTTTTATGTTCACACTTTTTTATGTGATGTATTGTGAGAGGATGATCTGTCTCGGTTTTTCGAAAAAACTAGTTAGTGGAACACCTAGTAAGTACAGTTTCAACTTCTACCCCTGGGCTCAACTGTAGGATCGTCTTGATGGATCCTTGATGGTTATCCAAACGGCAAACTATTAAAGTTCACCATCATCTAAATAAGAAGCTCATGGCACAATTTTTAAAAAATATTTACGTACCCTAACCAAAATAATTCACCACATGTTTGTCTGTAAATTGTACTCCCTCCATCCCTTTTTAAGTGATACCTTTGAAAATATGTATTTTTGTGAACATTAAAAAATGTACTTCCGTAGAACGTTTTTATTGGAAAATTAAAAAAATTATATAAAGAAATATGTTTTTTAGGTGTTTGAAAATTGTACGTATTCCAATAGAGATCACTTAAAAAGGGATGGAGGGAGTACTTGAACAAAATAGTACCTAGCAAACACGAGAGCTATTGCAAGTGGTGGCTAGCTCATGTGGCAGAGCACTTGGATTCCCCACACTGCATTCCAGGATCGAGTCTCATTCCCCCCTCCCCCCATGTCATCGATTAAGAATGGCGAATGACAAAAAAAAAAAAAACACGAGAGCTATTTTCTTCACCCTTGCCGTTCATTTTGTTCAAAATGATTTTTTAGAAGGCAACGATAATTCAACTCAACCAAATATCAATTCAACTCAACCAAATATCAATAAGTATTGCTTTTTGAATATTATTTGTGCATAATTTGAGTTTTCTTTAATATTATTTGCACTAGATCATGAGTTCGTGTCCAAAGTAAATGAAAATGCACTTCAATTAAAATTTGTAAGCAAGCAAATCATATACTCCCTTTTCCCCTTTTAAGTGTGTTGCCACGTAAATCTAACTTATTAAAGTAACTTCATTATTGCACCTTTCACATAAACTTTTACCTTCACTTTATACTTTCACATTAACTTTTACCTCCACTTTATCCCTCAATTCTTTACCCGCTAACTTTTAAAAATGGCAAAACAATAATTGTACAACATTTCACCCATTAACTTTTTAAAACACACACTTATTAAGTGACAACCTAAACTTGACACTAAAATAGAAACGGAGGGAGTAGCTAAATAAAACAAATAAAGTAGGCCAGATAGTTTTCAACCAAAAATAAATATAAAGCTTTAGGGGTTGGCAAAGTGGTAATTGCCTTACGATTTAGGGGCTTGCTCCCGCTTAGACCTTGTTCGTTTTGGATTTCGAGACCAATTTTCTCAATCATTACTCATATTTCTCTCCAATCATTATCTTTATTTTAAAATAGTATTCTCATTTCTATTTCTATCTCTCTTCAATCATTACCCCTATATTTCCAATTATTACCTAATTTTTCCCTCCAATCATTATCCAAAAACTAAACCAAACAAGGTCTTAATGTCGGAGGTTCGATTTTCCTTGCTAGCAAACTCTTAGCAGCAGATATGTATTTTTTCCTGATCTTTTGTATTGTTTTAGTAATTTTGGGGGGTTTCGGATTGTATTTCAGATTGTATTTCTCCGATCAGTTGGAAGAGAAGCGGGATTTGGGGTTGGGGTAGAGAAATAAAAACGCCTGGGTAATCCGCCCTGGCTAATTATAGGCACCCCCTGTTTTTATTTAGTCCGGCTTCCCCCTGATTATTTAGCCAGCTACTATTTAGCTCGGATGTGTTTTTGGGGAAATTGATATTCGGACTCCCAATTTTGATGTAGGCGCTCCAAGCTACAGTAGTTTTCCAAATTACCCTTTTGCAAGTTCCATAATTTACTTCAGGCACTCCAAAAAACCTTTACTCTTCTCTTTTACTTCAGGCACTCCAAAAAAGCAAATAGTATTTTTTTTTAATATAAGAAAAATGCAGATAGTTGCTCAACTCCTTTTACTCACATCACTGAATTGCCTACTTCCATATGTAATGTTTTCTTGATAGAGTCTTTATGCTATTGTCTCCATGTTCTGCACCAGGACAACCTGGACAAGTGGTCTTTGGCCTATGATTGTAGAACTATCCTTTTGTCCATGCAAAGTCTTGTGGGAGCTCTGTTACATTTCCTCTCTAGAGTTCTCATAACTTTGGTAATGTGCTTTGTTTGTCTCACTATGAGTTTTAAAATGTAGATTTGCAGGCGTTATGAAGATTTTGAGGCGAAAATGGTAGATAATGAGTACGAAAGTATGAAGATCTTGTGTCGCAACCGTTATGAAGATTTTGCAGCATCAACATTTTCAATTGTGTGCTGTTTATTTTGGAGAATTCTATCAATGTTTATTTATTTATCTATTTTTTTGTGCAAAGTGGCGTGAAGCAATGTTTATGTTGTGGATGTTTAATGTTTATATTTAGAACCTAATGTTTATGTTTGGTTTTGGTTCATTTTTCCGTTTGGAGTGACTTAGTAAATGAGAAGATAATTTGGGGGTGGAGTGCCTCTAGTGATTTTTATATCTTGAAAATTATAGTTTTGTAACTTCATTATATTTTGGAGTGCCTGCATCAAAAAAGGGAGCCCCAAAATCAACACCCATTTTTTGTTCCCAAACCATGGGCTAAACATCACTTCATCTCTTTATCCCACCTGATTGCTTCATCCTTCTCCGTAAAACTGCATCCAATCGGGCTCTTAGCTATCTATATTACATTACACAACGCTTTTCAGAATGTCTCTCTCACAAGTGTCCTCCGTGGCACTTTGGAGGGCCGTGATTGAATTTTAAAGTTTCTTCTCAACTAATCCAAGGGTTGAAATTAATTTCATTTCAAAATTCAAAGCCCTAAACTAAACCACCATCTACAACCGTCGGATCAACATTTCATTTTAGTTATAGCCGTACGATCGAGAAAATACTTCCAATATAAACCACCCTAACCTTATGACTAATAGATTGTTTCCATTAATTGATTTTACGTTGTTTCCTTAAAAAAGAGTAGATTATCCCTTTGAATTCAAATCAACTAAACAAATGGATTTTCTACTTAATTTCCCTACATTCAACTCAATAATTAGTTTATGTTGTTTCCTTTTACGTTGATTTGACTATATTCAAAATGGAAACAAACCCCTTTTGGATTCATATATGGAAAGGAAACAATCATTTTTTTAAAACTTGATAATATATTTTTCTTTACTAATTAGCATTGTACATAGATATTCCTTCAAAAATGAATCTACATTTTCCTTAATAATCTATTTTGAACTTAGATTTTCCTTTTATAACCACACACAATTCTTCTAAATTCGTAAGCTTCTCTAAGAAGAGGAGAAATCAGGTTCCTTCATACCTTTATTGGAGAAAGAGAGCGGCTCATTACCTCTGGTTTGTCAGAACAAGAGGTAACCAAATCTTTTTATTTTTTCCGTTATTCTACACGTTCTCTCCCTCTCGCCCTGGGTTAGATGTTTTGGGGCCCTTTCGGGTCATGTTGTACGGAGTAGTGTACACTGTTTCTCTCCATGGATGTTTTTTCTTTTGTATGAAAAGAAATGAGATGTGTCAACGTAATATCTATACAGGTTATGATCGCACCACAATAGTGTTGGGATGAATAGACGAGATCTATGGTTAAGGTAACTTATTTCGTCGCCATTTTATTTTGAAAGAGGAAATTCTTACTCATTTAATTATTTTTTATATGTTTTATTGTTATTCATGTTCTTAATTTTTCTCTTTGGACAAAGTATATGTTCAAGAGTGATGAAGACAGTACTGGAAGACATTTCGAAAATTGATGATGAGAAAGTTCAAACATTCATGATCAAAAGTTACAAATAAAAAGATCGGGAAGAACGTCTGAAGGAGTTTATTAATAGTAAAAGTTTTACATAATAGAGTTTGATGAAAGAGCATCACAACTCAAAAGCTAATGAAGAAGATACTCTCTTTACATTTCTCTTTCGGCATCCATTTTTTGTTTTTTTTAGCTGTTAGTATTTCCATATGAGATTTATTTATGTTTTAGGTATTTCAAGAGTATTACAACAAATATGCTATTTTTCGACAGACCTTTTTAGTGCATTGAATTGATGCGTCCCATAAAGATTAAATGTAGTTGTTGTTTTGATATGAGATTTAATGTAGTCGATTAGATGACATCTGTTTAAAAGCTTGTTTGAAAACCTGACTTTTAGGAGAAGTCAGCTTGATTGGCGGGGTGGTCAACAGTAGAGAGTGATAATTCATTTAAATTGTGTCCAGAACCCGTTGCTTCGTGCCTTTAGGCACGGGCAATCCCTAGTCCCTCTATATGCTACAACTGAAATTTAAAAAAAAGACATTTCAAAATAGGGGGTGGATCCGAGGACAGAAATTTAGACACAAAAAAGATACTCCATCTCAGCCATTCAAATAGGGGGCACTTAAATAATCATCTTTTTACACATTTGAAATTAGAAAATCATCCTGAGCCCTTTTAGGAGTTATGTTTCCATCCCGAGATTCAAATAAACCCACTTTTGCCCTTAATTATATATATAAATATATATACTATGCGATTAAGGACTAAAATGAATGTTTTCATCCAAAATTAATTATATTTCCATCCAAAAATTCTTGGCCTATAGAGTAAAGATTTTTTGGATGAAAACATAAATAATTTTGGATGAAATTTATCCAAAATTAATTATGTTTCCATCCAAAAATTCTTGGCCTATAGGGTAAAGATTTTTTGGATGAAAACATAAATTATTTTGGATGAAATTCATCCACAATTAATTATGTTTCCATCCAAAAATTCTTGGCCTATAGGGTAAAGATTTTTTGGATGAAACCATAAATAATTTTGGATTCATCCAAAATTAATTATGTTTCCATCTAAAAATTTTTGGCCTATTGGGTAAAGATTTTTTTTGATGAAAACATAAATTATTTTGGATGAAATTCATCCACAATTAATTATGTTTCCGCCCAAAAATTCTTGGCCTATAGGGTAAAGATTTTTTGGATAAAAATATAAATTATTTTTGCCGCTGTTTTTTATATTTTCATCCAAAAATCCTTGATCCAGTAATCATGGTTAAATTTTTTTGGGGTGCCGCATGCACGCGGGCCAAATTCATAAAGAGAAGCGATCATGGTTAAAATCAAACTAACAATCATGTCAATGGTTTTTGACATTTCTTTTACCATGATTCAAGATGCTAATTTAATAATTATTACCATGTTTATAGGTACAAGGAGAGTGTACATACTCCTTATCTATATAGGCCCGCGCAACGGTTGTTTTGATCCTTTTACCATCATTTTTTTTATCTTTTTTTATTTTTACCATGAAATTTCGATTATATATGATGTTATGAAGGATAAATTTACCATGTTTACTTTGCCCTTTCAGAGCTTTTTACCATGGTCTATGTTAAAAGGTGGAATTAATTTTTACCATGAATATTCAAAAAATTACCATATTTGCTTATTTGGACATATTTTCCTATGATAATTGCCCAATTTGAGTTTTTATCATAGTGGCTGGAAAAAAATTATGAACATGATTTTACCATGACTATTTTTTAACCTAAAATTCGGTGTTGACAAGACTCAAATTTGGAAACAATATTATCCCCTAATTTTGAATGTCCACAATTTCAAAAATTCTTCGATTTTAGGTAAGTAAATCACACACCATTTCAAAACTTCCTTAATTTTAGGCAAGATAATCAAGTAAAATTTGAAAATTAAGTAAGTGACATGCATTTAAAATTTCGATAGCCCCTAAAAACATGGAAGTAACTGCCATGCATTTCAAATTCCTTACTCCCTACAAAGAAGTTCAAAGGGTAATAATGGTAAATCACATTAAAAGAGGATGAAAACATAACTCCTTGAAGTAAGGGGGATGAAAATCTACGTAGTGTCCATAAAATGGAATGGATGTATATTTAATTACCTCTTAAAATAGAGGGTTGAGATTAAAACATAACAAAGGACACACTCTCTCTTCCTCCTCTATCTCACGATATCCTCTCTCCCTACCCTCACGACCACCAGTCGACTGCCCCACATTACAAAAGGGTTGTATAACGAGATTACAAGTCCGAATTGCCCCACATATATGCCCATTCCAAAATCCACTAGTCCAATACTCCCAGGCAAAACAAAGATTGAATTTTACATTACTAAACAAAAAATTAATAAATGGAAGTGAAGAATTGATATTGGGGTTTTGTTTATTAGATTGAGACTCGGAGAGAGAGAGAGAGAGAGAGAGAGAGAGAGAGAGAGAGAGAGAGAGAGAGAGAGAGAGAGAGAGGACAATCAGCAGCCAGTGGGATTGAATTGAGTGGTGTCGAGGGAATTCGTTAAAGGCCATTTAAAAACCGCCGGAAATGGGGTCGTCGGAGATGAGGGCCGCAGAGATGGTGTCACCGGAGTGAGGAGGGGGAGAGGGCCGCAGAGATGGTGTCACCGGAGTGGCCCTCATCTGTGGCCCTCTCCCCCCTCCCTACTCCAGCGACACCATCTCTGCGGCCCTCACCTCCGGCGACCCCATCTCCGACGGTTTTTAAATGGCCTCTAATGGATTCCCCCAACACCACTCAATTCAATCCCACTATCTGCTGATTGTCCTCTCTCTCTCTCTCTCTCTCTCTCTCAATCTAATAAACAAAACCCCAATATCAATTCTTCACTTCCATTTATTATTATTTTTTGTTTAGTAGTATAAAATTCAATCTTTGTGAGTACTGGACCAGTGGATTTTGGAATGGGCAGATATGTAGGGCAATTCAAACTTGCAATTCTGGTTATACAACCCTTCTGTAATTGTTTAAATAAGTTTAGTACAAAGTAAACTGCTAATTAGATGTTTGGAAAAAAGACACGATCTAATTTTACTATAGAAAATTTGGGAGATGGAGGCAAGGTGGAAATATTGGGGCCACCGGAGATGGGTCGCCGGATGGTGGAGGGAAGACGACAGTGAAGTGAGAGAGAGAGAGAGAGAGAGAGAGAGAGAGAGAGAGAGAGAGAGAGAGAGAGAGAGAGATGGGGGAGTGGGTAGATGATACTTTAATCTTAGCTCTTAATGGCTAGGATGAAGTGTTTTTTTGTGTGTCTAAAGTAGTGTCTTCGGATCCGGCCGCTTTAGAATATTTAAAAGTAATTTAAACAACTAAAATGCTATATCTTTTTTCTTTTTCAAAAATTTCCTGCTACACTTAGTTCATTAACCTTTAACTCTCCTTTTTTCTTCTTTTCCTCCATTACGGTAGGTAATGGCCATAGAAAAAAAAAATGCGGGGAGTTATAAGGGCAAGAAAAATTTGGGGAAGTAAATGATAACTAAAGGAATAGAATCTTACAAGGGTATTATAGTCTCACTAGAATAAGTTATTGGTATAATGGTACTCCCTCTGTCCCTTTTTAAATGTGTTGATTCGTAAATCCAACTTATTAAAGAAATATCATCATTACACCTATCACATCAACTTTTACCTCTATTTTACAACTTTTACATCAACTTTTACTTTCTAAAATTATTGTGGTGGGATAAATCCGCACAAGGTTACGGGTCGGATTGATGAGAGGAGACCCAGAGTGGGTTGAGCCCTAATGGGCTTAATATTGGGCTGATGGTCCAATATCAGTGTGAAAGATAGACCGGAAGACCCACATGGTGGCCTTGGGCCGAGAGTTATGTGGGTTGAGTCGTTAGGAGGAAAGGTGGTTGGGCCTTATCTCCTATGGCATGGGCCGACATGATGAGGGGGCACTTCCCCTACGTGTCTAAGTGATCGTGTGATTCACTGAGGGCCACGGGCCCAGTTAATAAGGGATGATGTCACTGCATGTGTGTGAGCATGCTTATCTTGGAGAGCAAGCATATGGGAGACTATAAATACAAGGGATAAACCCTAAAGGTAAAGGGACACTCTGATAGATCTAAATTACTCTCTTTATTGGCTCTCTCTCTCTCTAATGGCTGACTTGATCGTCGGAGTACCCGCCGGCAAGAGGCCGGTGGGGCTCAAACGGGTTGCTACGCGTGCAGGTCTCCCGAGGAGGATCCATCGCTGAATATACCCCCCACAATTCTTGTGGCTGCTGGGATCGAGTTTGGTGTTTTCATGGTGGTTCTCGGGCGGTAATGGAGGATTGTCAGATCTGTTGGGTGGTTTTCTGGCGGAAGGTTACAGAAGAAGGGGACAGTTTGGCTGGGTTGAGATCTAGATCGTTCAAGGACAGAATCCGACTAGCAAGGGTTGTAGATCTCACTCAGACGAGTCCATAGGTGGTGACGCTGTCAAGTTTGGTGGCCGGAACAGCCCTCACGGGTAGTTTGAAGACCGGCGGAAGGCGGCGGAAGAAGGTGAATGTCTGTTGGCAATCGGTCCTACGAAGAGTGATCGCATACAACTATTGAACATAGGGTTTTGTTCCCCGCGACGAGGCGATCACGGAGGTACTTGGTAGGGGTGCTCACGGTCCGGATCGGTCCGGATTGGCATGAATCCAATCTTAATCCGCGAGTCACGGTTTTTTGAAAATACAATCCGTGTCCGATCCAAAAGTCTCACGGTTCGGTTCCAATCCGAACCGCGAGTCACAGATCGATTCCGGATTAATCCGCGGATTTTCAACTTATTCGGAAAAAACAACAAACAAAGGCAATAAGGCACTAGCAAGTAGCAAATGCACTAAATAGAAAGTTCAAAGTTGGAAATCCCAATAAAAAAAACAACAAAGGTAGTAAGGCAGATAGTTATATAACTGAACAAACAAAGGCACAAACTTATATTACCACAAAAGATAGCAGATAGTTACTTCCGGTTCACTCACAAAGACAATAGCAGATAGTTACTTCCAGTTCACTCACAAACAGAGAGTATATGTAGTAGCACTTATAACACTTTACCCCCCTAGATTTTATAGAGATAACAATATTCGCACCATAACTCATACAATAGTACAACCAAACCGTAAGTCTGTTAAATTAACAATATCTATATAACTATAATTATAAAAGTGATAAAATTATATATAATAAAAATCTCACGGTCCGGATCGGTTAATCCACGGTTTCAAAATCAAAATCCGTGTCCGATCCAAAAGTCACGATTTTTTATTTTTTGAATCCGTGTCCGGACCATTAATCCACTGTTAAAATCCAAAAGGTACGGATCGGTTCGGTCCGGACCGGATTCACGGTTCACACCGTTTTTTTTGAGCAGCCCTAGTACTTGGTACGTCGCTGGAAGATGCCGGAGAAGGCCTCACGCGCCGGTACAAGGAGGCGCGTGAACGCGAGTTAGATCTACTCGCACTTTGGTCTATTTTTCTTTTGTAAAGTCGACGAAAACTCGATTGGATCAGTAAAGGTTGTGCCTCACACTCGTACGAGTCTGCTGGTGGAAACACAGTGGTG
Source organism: Vaccinium myrtillus (assembly GCA_016920895.1). Lineage (NCBI taxonomy): Eukaryota > Viridiplantae > Streptophyta > Magnoliopsida > Ericales > Ericaceae > Vaccinium > Vaccinium myrtillus. Next base: position 86,062 of record JADGMU010001088.1, on the reverse strand, counting down.
TATCGACACCGGACGTCACCAGAAACACAGTTTGAACGCCGGAGAAGAGAACCGAATGAGATTTTTTGGGTTTCGCACTAGAAAAGTTGCTCGAAAACAACATTTGACCACTGGGCTTTGTTCGAATCATTGTGACGATCACGGATCTGATAAGAAGGTCGCCGGAAAATGAGGTGGTGAGCATCACGCGCCGCTTAAAGTACGGTGCGTGTGGTCTGCTCGGTGCGGCTCTGGTACACGTGCTACACGCACCAAGGGACTGAAGAAGACGGTCAAACGGTCTGCCCGTTAGGTCATAAGGGCCAGATATCGGTCAAAGGGATCAGCCGTGTGGTCAAACGGGTCAGATCGCGGTCAAAGGTCCCCTCTGCGTGTTAGACGGGTCTGTCTTCGGTCAAGGGGCTCGTTCCGCGTATCAAAAAGGGCAGGCGGGGGGTCCAATGGGGTCCAGCGTCCTAGGCAAAGGGGTTTTAAGGCCATTTGAAGGTTTTTTAAGGTCCAAAAGGCTATTTAAATTGTTTTTTGAGGTTCAAAAATGAATTTGGACCGGTTGGGACTATTTTTAGAAGTTTTGAGACTTGTACCTGACTAATTTCCGGATTCCGGATCCAACCGTGGGCACCGTTTCAGATGATTCAACACGAAAATTATTGGGTCTAAGGGCCAAATGAGGTTTTTTGAGGATCAAAGGGTCATTAAAAGTGTTTTTTGAGGTTCAAAAATAATTTTGGACCGGTTGGGATCATTTTTCAAGGGTTTGACACTTATTCTCGACTAATTTTGGCACAAGGTTACGGATCGGATCGATGAGAGGAGACCCAGAGTGGGCTGAGCCCTAATGGGCTTAATATTGGGCTGATGGTCCAATATCAGTGTGAAAGATAGACCGGAAGGCCCACATGGTGGCCTTGGGCCGAGAGTTATGTGGGTTGAGTCGTTAGGAGGAAAGGTGGTTGGACCTTATCTCCTATGGCACGGGCTGACATGATGAAGGGGCACTTCCCCTATGTGTCTAAGTGATCGTGTGATTCACTGAGGGCCACGGGCCCAGTTTAATAAGGGATGATGTCACCGCACCTGTGTGAGCATGCTTATCTTGGGGAGCAAGCATATGGGAGGCTATGCGTGCAGGTCATTCGAGGAGGAAGCCGGCTCACCCGAGGAGGATCCATCGCTGAATACTCCCCCCACAATTATCCTCCACTGTTACCCATTAACTCTTTACCCACTAACTTTTCAAAAGGGCAAAATGATAATTATACACACTTTTACCTATTAACTTTGCAAAACACACACTTACTAAGAGACATCCCAAAATGAAAATGTATACACTAAAAATGGGACGGAGGGAGTATTCACATTTAATGGTCTCTAACGTTTGCCCCTACCAATGGACAGTTGGCCCAGTGGTATTTCCTAGCTCTCCCTCATGGGAGACCAGGGTTTGAGCCTCAGTAGAGGTGTTTTGGTCCAGTGCTATGGAAAGCTTCTGGCCCCATGTGGACCAACTCACTAACTCCCTAGCTAACCCCCATTGATGTATACCGTGTGACGAAAAAACAAAAGTTTTCCCTAAAGGCCCTGATTGGATGCGGTAAAAAGGGAGCCTCCATGTTGATGCTGACCGGATAAGGGCTTGACATGACAGATTTGACTTCATTTGGGTGCAAAAGAGTCCACTATGTGTACGCAAGAAATGATACACGGATCACATTGTCACCATGCTTTAAAAGCCCCCCCAAAAATTCTAAAAAAATACCATAAATTTTAAAATATTATTTTAGGGGCCCCGTAAAAATCAGCTCAATTGGATATCGGCAAGTATGTTTTAGATTCAGTTTGGCCGACGAATCATTTTTTGGTTCGTCCCCGTGAATCTAGAAAACATACTTGCCGATATCCAATTAAGCTGATTTTTTACGGGGCCCCCTAAAATAATATTTTAAAATTTATGGTATTTTTGTAGAATTTTTTTGGGGCCCGCAGTGGGCCCCCCGCGTGCGTACGTACGTGATCCGTGTACATTTCTTGCGTACACGTAGAATTAATGGGTGCAAAATGTGCACCTTCCATAATTTCGGCCGGCAATAACTATGGCGACACAGCCCTCCATAAATTTGGATAATTTGGATTACGTCCATATTTATAGAGGGTGTAGTAGTTACACTTCTACCCCTTGCAAATTCTTTTTGATTTTTTTTCACCAAATTAAACTACTAATATAGATCTTTAATTCGATACAAAAAAAATTAAAAAATCATATACTTTAGTATTTCACATTTTTTGGCTTGTTAATTTATTGAGTTGCTTTGCAATATCCTTCAGATAAAAAAAATAAAGTACTTCTATGTGTAATTTTTTTATTTTTTGGTACCAAATTAAACTATTAATAGCGCTCTTTAATCCGATACAAAAAAATTAAAAAATTATATACTTTAGAATTTTATATTTTTGGCTTGTTGGCTTGTCGAGTTGTTTTGTGAAATCCTTCGGATAAAAAAATAGAGTACTCCCGTGCCTAGTTTTTTAGTTTTTTTGCACCAAATTAAACTACCAATAGCGATCTTTATTTCGATACAAAAATTTAAAAAATTATATACTTTAGTAGTATTTCACATGTTTTGCTTGTTAGCTTGTTCAGTTGCTTTACAATATCCTTGAAAAATTATATAATATAAATTAAATATAAAAATAAATTACAATTAAATCTTATAGCTTCATTAATTGTTGGATTTACATTATAAATTAATTAATTATTAGATTTATCTAATTAAAAAAATGCATAACTAATATGGATATACGCAAGGGCAAATAAGTCTTTTGATAGGTTTTTACATTATCCACCCAACCTAAATCCCCTTTTAACAAAATCATCAAACCAAGTACTAACTTATCCACCCTTCATAAACATCACATCATTGTGGGACCACCCTCCATCACTAATACATCTACTATTTTATCCATTATCACGATTTAATCCACCTAAAACCAATCCGGTATCCAATCTTATCTGCCTCTAAGTCGTAAACCATATGTTAACAAAACCCATTTTGAAAAGCTAGCAGTCAAACTGGTAGTTACGAAGATCAGAAGTGGGAGAGCAATTTTGTTCACCCTCCTTCTCCCTCCTATTGGTTGAAACAGGTGTGTCCCACTACAAAATGATGTCATACTTACCAAAAAGTGTATTGCAGAGGTAAGCATGACATCATTTTGTAGTGATATCCACACTAATTCAACCAATAGGAGGGAGGGTTTTATTCACCAATTGCACTCAGACAGTGGTATCGATTGAAGAGAAAGTTCATTTCTTTTTTTTTTTTTTTTTTTTCCTTTTACCCTTTAAGTATATCTTAGAAGGAAAATGCTAATGTGTGCCTAATAGGTAGGGGTGTCCACGGATCGGTTCCGGCCAGATCGGTTCGGTTCGGTTCTCGATCCGATCTGCTCGTGACGGATTGTCATTTTTAAGATCCGCAACCGTCCATGGGTGACATACGGATGGATCGGTTCGGTTGCGGATTGAGCGGATCGAGCGGACTTAACGGATCAAAAAAGGATTATTAGGCGGATTGAGCGGATCTAACCCGAACCGAACCGAACCGTATCCGTCAAAATGAAAAATTTAGGATCCGTATCCATCCGTAACGTACCTCGGGTGAGTAAACGGACGGATCGGTTTGGGCGGATCAAACGGATCGGACGATCCGCTAGACAACCCTACTAATAGGCACACTGGCACACGTTAAAATTGAAAAAATGTATTGAAATGTGTGAAAGGTGTACAAGAGTATGTGAAAGTTTATTAAGAAGTGTAAAACGTGTATTGGAGTGTGTGTTTTTTGTTTGTTTATGTGTTTATTATATGCCTATTGGACACACGTTAGCAAGACCCACCTTGGAATACACTTTGGAGTTGTTCATAATCTATGGTGACCTTTTGAACTTTTTGCAATTTTTGCACTTTTATAGTTTTGTATTTATCGAGTTTCAACATAATTTTACACTTTTTGAATTCTTATTGTCGAGACAAACCACGGAACTTAAAAAGTTTGACGCAAAACAAATAAATTCAATTTTTTTTAAATAAAGGTAAAAATAAAAAAGTGTAAGAAAATTAAGAAAAACAAGGCCTTCGTCAAACGCAGTTTGGTACATTGTTGGTTAAGACATACGCTGTGACTGAGCCAAGATTTAGACTTGGCTACCTTGTTCGATTAGGACTCCACTTATATTATCCAAAAACCCATGGTACCGACCCATAGGCATAGAAAACGTACAGAGCATGCGCAAAGAAAATCTTTTGATTAAAACGGTGAGACTTTAGTTTAACTACTTCTAATTGTTTGATTGAGCTGAAATTTTGCGGGACCCCTTGGAAAAATATTTTAAAAATAATGAATGGCTTGGATCACTTGTGTGGGTCCCAAAAGTGAGTCCCCGCATGCTTTGTATGTTTTCTGTGCCTATGGCTCTGTACATGTAACAAGGTCATATTATTGCATGTTGTAAAGTGAGTCCCCGAGGATTTAAGATTTGTTTCAGTTCCCTTGCACTCTTTAAAATATAGTCATTTTAGATTGTGTTTCTCAAATGATAAAATCGGGTAAAATGGGAGATTTTATCAAAATCATTTCTCAAATGCTAAAAGCTAGGAACTAATTTTATCAAAACTGGACGTTATTGAGAAATTGGCAAATAAGGCATTGGGTGGAGATTTTATCATTTTGGACCACAATGTGTTTTTGTCACCGCTCCATAAAACTCAACTAAAATGAAAATTCTCAATTTATCATTTGGAAAACTCACCCAAAATAATATACTATTTTTATGATCCAAACTGTTAAAAAGCAAAAAAAGATAAAACCAACTTTTAAAAGGAATGTTACATGTATTAAAAAATATAAACACAATAAGTTTGGAAACCGTTCTATTAATTTAAAGGCATTACTTAAACATATCTCTTCTCACAAATTGTTACCTGCAAAAGTAGTACTCCCTCCGTTTCCAGAATAAAGCCCCATTCCACTAACAAAAAACAGTTTATTTCAAAAACCAAAACAAGTCATTCTCTCATAATACATTACATAAAAAGCGTGAAATTTTGTTTATTTTGAAAACAACCTTAGTGGAACGCCCGCTAAGTGTCCCGCGCGCAAACCAAGGCCTTTAAAAAGATGCACTTTTATTTTGTAAAAAGAATCAAAAAAATTTCACAAATCAATAGATATCAATGTATTCTTTTAAGTTGTGAATTTTTTAATTATTTAACAAAAAAAATGCATTTTTTTAAAGACCTAAATTTGCGCGCAGGATACTTATTTTGGAATGGAGGGAGTCCTCATATTAATATTACCCAAAGCGCAAAAAATTTGAGAGCCCTTATAATTAGAGGCAATTTGGGAACTAATGTGGCTGCATCATTGACATGTAGTTTTTTTGAAATTCTAATCATTTCTATCTTAAAAAAAAAAATTATTTCGGTATTGTGTGCATGTTGATGACTATTTGATGGACATGATAAATTTTGTTTGATATCATAACATATTCTTTTATATTTTTACCAAGAGAGGAATTGAAGAATGAAATGGTAAAATGTATGACCCAAATATTAAATTACCGGTAAAATAAAAAAAACGTTTTTACTTAAGTTTTCTAGGTGTTGTTTTTTATTTTTATTTTCAAATTCATATACCCATCATCACCCTGTAAAGATAAAAAGGCTACTCTCTCTGTCCCATTTTTTGTTCTAAATAACACTTTTTATTATCCCCAAAAGATTATCCTAATTGAAAAGTACTAATAAGCAAAATATTTTAAGTTTACTTTCTGAAAATAAATACATATGCAGATGATGTTTTTGAAGAGTAAAAGAAGAAAATAAAAAAATATGAAAAGTGTATTGATTGTGTTTCCGTAATAAATTGAAATCTCCAAAAAAACTAATAATTTAGAACGGAGGGAGAACTAACGAATAAAAATTAATGACTGAAAAGAGAAGAATAAAACTTTGGCATTGCGTATTGTGCTGAAAAGAGAAAGGGTCCAAGGTTAGACTTGTCGACTAAGAGAAGGATAAAACTTTTGGCATTGAAAGTGTCCAAGGGCAGACTTGTCGACTAAGAGAAGGATAAAACTTTGGCATTGTACGTATTGTGCTGAAAAGAGAAAGGGTCCAAGGGCACACTTGTCGAATTAGAGGAGAATACTATGCATCAGGGATGAACACAACAAAAAGTTAATTTATACTCGAAATAAAAACAAAGCGCATCAACAAGCAAACACAAAGAGCAGACAATGGTTTGGCCTTAATGCCTACCTCCATGTGAGAGAGGTAAATATCTACTATATGAAAACGTAGGAGATTACAATATACGGGAACAAAAATTTGGAACAAAAAATGGACAATTTTTTTTTTATTTGGGCCCACTCTGGGTCTCACACAGGTGATCAGAGCCATTCTTGTTTTTCAAAATAATGTTTACTTGTACCCTGTAAAAAATCAGGCCAATAGAATATCGGTAAATGCTCCATCCGTTTATCGATATCCAATTCGGCTGATTTTTTACGCAGTACAAGTAAACATTATTTTGAAGAACATGAACAACTCCGATTATCCGTGTGGGACCCAAAATAGTCCCAAACAAACTGATTTGTACATTTTATGTACAAAAATTTATGTCCTGCAAGTAATGGGAGGATAAATAATACATGGGAAGACGGTTCCAGATGAGCTCTGAAAATGCACGTGGCTCCTTTCCACCAACTCCAATAAAAGGACTCGTTCGTTTGACCGGAGATAAAAATATGAGATATAGAATCCATGAGATATGAGTGGGATATGGAATTCTTTGGGATATGCTTAGGAGTTAGGACATAAATGGATATGGATAAAATCCATATCCGATGTTTGTGTTCAATGAGATATAGCCATCACACACCGTGATTTTATATCCCGTACGGGGTTGGATAAAAGAAATGGATGGTGATTTGAAGTCCCACTCCATTTATCTGTGTCTACACCAATGGTGGAGCTAGAAATCGAAATCCGAGAGGATCGGATTATGAAAGAAATTTTTCTTTTTGATGACAAATCTAGTCATTAGAATTTTTACGGGACGGTATTGATAAATTGAAAAATTAATCTCGAGTATTATTGCATGTTGTTATGTCACTCGACGAACGCAATATCATTGTCGCACGGTATAATTCATCATGATTTAGGGTTTTTGTATTTAAAGTTGTTCTTACATTATGTTTATCGTAAATTTTTTATTATTTTTGTTAAGAATATCAATAAAAAAATCTAAAATAGACTCTAAAATAGAAATTTGGGGGAGCAAGGATTGTGTTGTGCACTGATGCACAACATGCGTGCTGCGCGACCGGTATGGGGCCCACCCAGGATCCTGTTGTTCGATCCAAATCGTTCATTTTGTTTGTCTCATCGAGCATGTCAGTCATGCCAAAATTCAGATTGAACGGACATCATTAACTACTTGATCGGTGACCATTTAGCTTTTAGTTTTGTAGAAAAAAATCACTTACAACAGTTACTTTAGTTTTTCATTTTCAAGAAAAATGATCACTGATCAAGTAGTTATCGATGCCTGATCAACCTAAATTTTTGCATGGACAACATACTTAACGATACGAACAAAACGAACAATTCGGATCAAACAACGGGACCCAGGATGGGCCCCAAACCTACAGCCAGGGCCGGCCCAGGCCGAAGGCCCAAGAGGCCTGGGCCTAGGGCATCCAAAATACTCCCAAAAATTGGGGCACTCCAAGGACTTTTAGTAGTAGGCTTGAGTAGGGATTTTTCTAGCCCAATTGAAAAATAAAATGCCCAATCTTATTTCTAAAAAGGCCTAAACAATTGCAATGAGCATTGGACCTTTAGGCCCCAACTAAAATACACCACTCTTTTTTTGTCTGCTCAAATCATGCCTATTAAATTATCGAGTGTGATTTGTGTTTGCATTAATTAATTTGCTTATTAAATCATGCCTCTTTTTTTGTGTTTGAATTAATTAATTTAACTTCTAATTTTCAATCGTTGTCATTTTATAGTGAGATTTTACCTATCGGATGCCACACTGAAGCTATGAAAGGGATCCGGGGAGGTGTTGTGAGTGCAAGTTGAGACACTTATTCGCTCGGAACCATTGATTTTGTCGAACTACTAGATAGGATCAATTGATGGATAATCGATACGTATATGATCATATCACGTTTATCTTGAAAAAATAGAGTAGTTTCTAAGTTGCAAAACAAATGTCTTGTAATTACGTGGTTGTCAGATACTCGATTAACTAGATTGTTTTCGCCTATTGCTACTAATTTAGCCTAGTAAATTTTGTTTAGATAAATTCATAACATTTGAAATGGCTCATTTTCAAATCACGACTGCTTGACCGAAATCCTATACCTAAATTACTGGGTTGCCCCAAGCGCAGGGCGGATATCAGTGTAGCACAATACCCGGTAAGACCGGAATCGAATCCACAGAGAAGGTGGAAGGTGCTGACTAAAAACTCGGGACGCTAATGTTTAACACGGCTCTTAGGTGGCCACCCTTTGTGATTTGATTTGGTGAATTAGCTAAATTAAGAGAAAAATTGATTTTGATTAAACTATTAAAAAGGAAGTACGGTCGTAGGGTTCATAACCCGGTGGCCAGGTCCGGATATTTCATGCTCCATTCGTTGTTCCAAAACATTTGACTTTAGAGAGAGAAAGATACCCCGAAAGATGCGAATCATCGCGGTCGCCGTTTACCCATGTACAGCGAAGAACAAGTTTTGGTCCCCCGTACCTCGCGTTACATGGGCTCCGACGATGCCCGGATTCGTCTAACGAATGTTCTTTAATAACCTAAAATTGCTTTTACTATGATTGATCGTGAAAATCGGAGCATAAACGTAACCAGCCCTGGCCACGGCGTGTTAATCACCCCGCGACCATACTTGGGAAACTACTCACTCATATTATCTAGAACGAATAACATAAATCTGAAATTAAACATGCTAATAACTTGAATACGAATTCGAACAAAGATTCGAGTCTCAGAACGCGGACAAACCCCCGCGAACTGAGAATAAAGTAAATAAACAGGAACGTTACCGAAGCAAAGCGAGAAACAGCGGAAAAACTTCAAAACTTCAATGCAAAAATAATCCGGAACGTAGAATCTTCAAAGGAAAAACGGCTGCGAAAATAAAAAAGATCTAAAGTATTTTTCCAACCCTAATTCGACCTAAAATCGGAGTATTAATAGCCCCCGAAGTCAAACACGTGACCAAAGTCAAACGGCTGGTTTTAATGCACTCGGTATCGATACAGGAGAAGTCCTGTATCGATACCAGTAGCTTCTGTTTCCGTATGTGCACTCCGGTATCGATACAGGAGAAATCCTGTATCGATACAGACACCTTTAAAATGCTTTTCCAAGCTTGTTTGCTCTCCCTTCTTGGGTCCCACCGGTTTCCAACACGCTCGACCGTCACGCGTCCACTTTATACGCTCTTTTGGCCTGTTCCCTACAAAATAACCAAAAACACCAAAAACAAAAGACAACACCGCATCAAGTGGAAAATCGGATAAATCGCGCCTCTAACGCGCTAATACGCCCTACTTAGGCGCTTATATCTGTGATATTGCGCGCCTATCACACCCCCCAACTTGAGCGTTGCTAGTCCCGAGCAACGAAAAGAATAAAACAAATAAATAAAAGGATAGATCTTTTAAACCCCCGGGCGGCCCCGGTAGGACGAGTGAAGTCTCGTGAGGGTTTTCAGCAGTGATCACCCACAAAACACAAAGGACTCAGACATTTGAATGCAACTCAACCCAATCAATAGCTTCTTGAAATACTACAGTGACTGTCAGGCAAGTCAAAAGCAAGATATTCCGTCCATGGACAAAGTTTAAACAAGTGAACTTCACAGTACTCTTAGCACAAAAATTAATCCTCTCACCTACGATCGGATAGAGAATTTTCAAAGGCATGCATGTATGGAAAAACCACATATAGAAATTCACCAATCCTCAAGAATAGTTCACACACCGTTGATAGCCCAATATTTCTTTAAGCACACTCCTTCCCTTTTCTTTTCTTTTTTTTTTTTTTCTTTCTTTGTGTGGTCGTGCAATGCGGGATCTCTCGGGCTTTCTAGTTGACTCTTTAATGAGCTTTGGGTCGGCTATCCCCAAGCCAAACGGCCTTAGAGCACCGTGTTTTAAGAGACCCCTACGGACCTAATTGCTCAAGTCAAAAAGGCTTTATTGAGATCCAAAGCTAACCAAACTTAGCGATACTTTCACAAGGTCTATCCATCTTTTGACGCGAACAACACGGTGGGAGCATACCCCGATTGTCCTAAGGTTACTACTCAATGGACGCCCGGATAAGCATTAACAATACAGCACACATAACTTGTTCTTCTCTTTTTTTTTCTTTTAGGAAGGAGTTATAAGTCAACACATACCGCAATATCAAAGGCATATGAACCAAACTCGAGACTGGTAAATACTTAAGTGGAACAGTGTGTGTGTGAGAGCATGTTTCCAAATGACCAAACGCTATCCGACTATAGATGATACGGGCCAACTAAGTGGTTCCTAAACATCATGTTCACGAGCTTAAGTCTATCCATGAAATCATATCGAGATTTCGACTCGCACAACAACCCCTATAGTGCGAATTAGCAGTCATCAACCAAGAATAGTTACACCCAAGCATCCAAATTCTCTTTTTTTTTGTTTTTTTTTTTTTTTTTTTTTTTTTTTTTTTTGAAAACATGTACGAAGTACACCCTCCCCCCAACTTAGAACATGCTATGTCCCCAGAGCATGGAGACACACAAAATGAAATAACAAGGGGAGGAATCGGACCTGGGGTGGCGGCCAACCACCATGACCTCGGCCGATGTACGAGGAATTTCAGGTACTCTCTCCGTGCACCCTGCAAAAACATCAGTCCAGCCCGGCACGTGGTATCCGGGCGTACACAGAGAAAACAAACGAGCAATAGAGGAAAACTAATATACACCACCGCTTTCGTCACGTGAAAGGCACGGGTACTACTTTTCTCCCTAATTTCTCACTTAAATTTGTGTAGAGAAAGTCATCATAACAATCCCGGGGTAAGTCATGACTCAACAAAAGTTAAATTACTCAAGGTTCTTCCTTAAAGCAATCGAGCCAATCGTCTTTTATGACTATCCGAGACACGGCAATAAGATTGTTAGAAACCCAGATACACAAATTTAAGGCTAGAAATTAGGTGGCTATACCGGACCATTTTTTTATTTTTATTTTTTATTTTTTTTTTTTTTTATTTTTTTCGAGAAAATTAAAAACAGACACGAAAATACACAAATCGCCCTTACTAACCGGAGCTGGGCACACGAACCTTATTTTAATAGCGGCGTGCGAAGCTATAAATACCCAAGTCAATGATGGGTACCCCTATTGCTAGGAGTCGGGTCCACACTCAATTAAGAGCATGGTACGCGTGAGCTACCCGTGAAAACGTAGCTCGGAAGCTTACTCAGCGGGGTCATCCGTGTAAACTGGATTGACCAACTCCTGGTCTGGCTCTCACTTAGCCTGGGTCCCACATCCCATCACATGCACCCCCAATCTCATCAACACTCAACCTTGCCACTAGACTCCCAACCTCTGGGGGATCAAAAAATGACGCCTTCTCGGCGATCAACGCAATCCCTAAAGGATCTTGGTACAACACCCTTTCGACATGCTCTTGCACCAGCGTGTCGATCAGACTCACTTCATAGACCTCCCCATCATCCTTGACTCGACTGTCCCTATTGAAAACATTCACCTCCATCTTCAAGTCCCCAAACGATAATTGGACTTGTCCAGTTTCGCAATTCATTACAGCCCTGGAAGTGGCTAAAAATGGACGGCCGAGGATAATGGGAGTCTTCTCAAATACGTCCGGAATTGGACACGTGTCCAAGACAATGAAATCTACGGGGAACAGAAACTCCCCAACTTGGATCAACACATCCTCCACTACCCCCTTAGGAATTCTCACACTCCGGTCAGCCAGCTGTAGCGTGACCGGTGTGGCTTTAAGATCACCTAAACCTAATCGCAAGTATACCGAATATGGGAGCAAATTGACACTTGCTCCCAAATCTAGCAAGGCCTTCTCAAAATTCTGGCCCGCAATAGCTATAGGGATAGTGGGACAACCCGGGTCTTTCCGCTTAATCGGAATATCAGCTTGGAGAATGGAGCTCACTTGCTCCGTCAGTAGCACGTTGGACTGACTCTTATTTCTCCGTTTCGATGTGCAAAGCTCTTTCAGCACCTTAGCAAACTGAGGAATAGCGTCAATGGCTTCCAGTAAAGAAATAGGAAACTGAATCTTCTTGAACAACTCAAGAATCTGGAAGTTCACATTGACGTTCGGCTTTGCCACCAAGCGATGGGGATATGGTGCAATGGGTGGCAAAGGAGTCGTGGGGGCCGCAGGGTGCGGGCACCACCACCTCGGTGACTCGATTCTCTCTCTTCCTCGGACACTTCCCCACAAACAGGGGACAACATCAACAAGGCACCGGCGCGGAGGTGGAACTGGTTTTTGCTTCAGAGGAATAGTCTTATCGATCACCTTCCCACTTCTGAGAGTGGTGATCGCGTTAGCTTCCTCCGGATTGGGGTTCAAATTACTTGTGCCTGAACCGTCTCCCAGATAATTAGTACCGACAAAGATTGGTGTGAGGTTGAGAGGGAAATTTTCCCTCTCCCGTTGGTTTTGCCCAACTACCGCCGTCAATCGAGTCAATTGGGATCTAATGTCTCCTATGGCTTGCTTAGTCTCGCTCGCTAAACTTAATTGAGACCGCATGAGAGCCTTCAACATATCATCACCGCTTATCCCTCGGTGGATGATTTATGCCGGGGGTGGTCCAGAGAATGAAGGACTAAACCCCGCCGATTCTCGTGAGGGATAACGATATTGGGACATTTGGCCTTGCGGAGGCCGGGATGACGGTTGTATCTCAAACTTTGAGGTGGTGCCCGGGGTGGCACTGGTGCTTTAGGATCTCCCCAACTCGGGGGGCGGGTGATGAGCCCACCCGGATTATAGGTGTTGGAGAACGGATCCCAACGTTGGTTCACCGCATTCACCTCACTGGTTACTTTGGTATGCCTTCTTAACCATCCGGAAAGCGGGCAAACAAACCACCGAATGCCCCGGACACTCACAAAGCTCACATACTTCCTCAACTCTCACATCATTCACTGTTGGACTTGCTTGATCGCAAGTCCTCCATCTCATTTGGTCAATTTGTCCAACTGGACCGGACAAAGTGCTCTCTCACGCTCAAGGGAAAAATACCGGACCCACTGGGTCCTCAGTGCATATGGCCCCGTCAGCCTAAGTCGGAAGGTTCCCAACTTCTATGCTTTTCGCCAACTCCTCTAAGAAATCCCATGCCGCATCCCATGCTTTGTCTAGGAAATCCCCATCCCTACATAGGTACTCAATTTCTTTCACACCGTCGCAATATTTAGGCCCAAATGAAAGATGTCACCAATTGGTGTTTCTCATACCCATGGTGGGGTAAGGATAATAACAACTCCTTAAACCTCTCCCAAAGACCTCAAAAACGACTCGCCTTCTTTTTGTCCGAAAGATTGGATTTGGCGAGTCGTGTGTGTGTCTTACTCTCTGGAGAAGTACTTCCTATAGAACAACTCTAACAAATGCCCATGTCTTGAGGGATTGCTCCTTCATTCCGAGCCACTTATCCGCACTGCTGTCTTTCGAGAATTGGGAAAAGCTTAAGGCAAGCGTTTTCCCACCGAGTAGTGGTGGCGAGGGTGCGCACCAACCCTCAAAATGGCGGATATGCTCGTATGGGTCCTCATTTTCCTCCCATAGAAAAGAGGAAGAGCATTATGGGTTCCCGGTTTGACAAAGGAAGGCATTGCGTGCCTCCACTTGTCTCCGTGGGCACTTATTGGGCCGCGAGGAGTAGTCCTCGTGGGATGCATATAGTCGCGCATGGACCTCTGTTCTGCCATCGCTGGCTCACTCTCTAAGTCAAAAAGTGGATTGGGAAATTCTAAGAACAGGTTCGGGACGGTCTCAGGTTCACTCTCGGAAGACTCCGACTGAGTGGGATGCCACTCAAGTGGGAGTGCTCCTGGCTGGACTGCTAAGGGCTCAAACTGACTAGAAGCCCCTGCTAGTGGAATTTCCACCAACGACTCTTTATCTATCCTACAAAGACGCTTAGACGGGTCTCGGAAAAAGAGTGGGTCCCCTTTTGGTGAACCCTTCTTTCCTTTACCTATCTTGACTCAATCCTAAAAATAACAACTCAAAATTTACCTAACTATTTTTTTTTTTTTTTTTGAAAGTTAAAGAAGATAAGATTAAAATTAAAATGAACTAAACACTAACTACCCGAATTCTTAACACCTCTTGCCTTCCCCGGCAACGGCGCCAAAAATGCTTGACCGAAATCCTATACCTAAATTACTGGGTTGCCCCAAGCGCAGGGCGGATATCAGTGTAGCACAATACCCGGTAAGACCGGAATCGAATCCACAGAGAAGGTGGAAGGTGCTGACTAAAAACTCGGGACGCTAATGTTTAACACGGCTCTTAGGTGGCCACCCTTTGTGATTTGATTTGGTGAATTAGCTAAATTAAGAGAAAAATTGATTTTGATTAAACTATTAAAAAGGAAGTACGGTCGTAGGGTTCATAACCCGGTGGCCAGGTCCGGATATTTCATGCTCCATTCGTTGTTCCAAAACATTTGACTTTAGAGAGAGAAAGATACCCCGAAAGATGCGAATCATCGCGGTCGCCGTTTACCCATGTACAGCGAAGAACAAGTTTTGGTCCCCCGTACCTCGCGTTACATGGGCTCCGACGATGCCCGGATTCGTCTAACGAATGTTCTTTAATAACCTAAAATTGCTTTTACTATGATTGATCGTGAAAATCGGAGCATAAACGTAACCAGCCCTGGCCACGGCGTGTTAATCACCCCGCGACCATACTTGGGAAACTACTCACTCATATTATCTAGAACGAATAACATAAATCTGAAATTAAACATGCTAATAACTTGAATACGAATTCGAACAAAGATTCGAGTCTCAGAACGCGGACAAACCCCCGCGAACTGAGAATAAAGTAAATAAACAGAACGTTACCGAAGCAAAGCGAAACAGAGCGGAAAAACTTCAAAACTTCAATGCAAAAATAATCCGGAACGTAGAATCTTCAAAGGAAAACGGCTGTGAAAATAAAAGAGATCTAAAATATTTTTCGAACCCTAATTCGACCTAAAATCGGAGTATTAATAGCCCCCGAAGTCAAACACGTGACCAAAGTCAAACGGCTGGTTTTAATGCACTCGGTATCGATACAGGAGAAGTCCTGTATCGATACCAGTAGCTTCTGTTTCCGTATGTGCACTCCGGTATCGATACAGGAGAAATCCTGTATCGATACAGACACCTTTAAAATGCTTTTCCAAGCTTGTTTGCTCTCCCTTCTTGGGTCCCACCGGTTTCCAACACGCTCGACCGTCACGCGTCCACTTTATACGCTCTTTTGGCCTGTTCCCTACAAAATAACCAAAAACACCAAAAACAAAAGACAACACCGCATCAAGTGGAAAATCGGATAAATCGCGCCTCTAACGCGCTAATACGCCCTACTTAGGCGCTTATATCTGTGATATTGCGCGCCTATCAACGACCCCATCTCCATCTTATTTTCCCTCCAAAATGTGGCATCAACAAAAATGTTAAAAGCTCGGTCAAAGAACACACAAATTCTTTGGGCACTATTTTTAGATTAGGCCTAAGACACTCAAGTACCTTGGGCCGGCTCTGCCTACAGTGCAACACACATGATGTGCACCCCGTGCACAACACAGTCCCTGCTCCCGAAATTTGGGGGGACGGGTAGCTCCGCCCCTGGCCTAAACTACTCGGTACTCGTATGGAGTAATCAACATACCAACAATGATACATGTACAACAAAAAAGTCTCCAACACACTTACATAGTGTGTGGAGCGCACACAAACTTGAGTGTGAAATGTGTGTGCGCTCCACACACCATGTGAGTGTGTTGGAGACTTGTTGGAGCTAATTGTTGTACATGTATCATTTTTGTGGAGTAATGGAATAAGTCCTCATTTGTTTGATTTGATTGATTGATAAGTTAAATGAAAAATTTGATTGATGGATAAAAATAATGACCATCACCAAAACCGGAGACGGGTAGCAATGCTAGGTATCTAGAACAATGTTACTAAAACTTGTAAGAGCATCTTCATCAGGCTCAACAAAAATTGAGCCAAATTTAACCTCAAAAACACCTTTTATAAATTAACAAGTCAGTTTTTAAAAAACTCACAAAATCAGACTCTCTATTTAGGAAGTCAGGAGAGAGAATTGCTTTAACCCGTGAACAGTGCCTCAAAGGATTTACCGAGTTACTGTAGCAAAGTTATAACTTTTGCAGATTTACAAAAAATTTGTTGAGTCTGATTTTGGGGCTTTTTTTTCTCCTTTCACTCAACAACTTAGCCTTTCACTCAACAACTTAGCCATCAGGGGGATTTGCCTCCCCTGATGAGGATGCTCTAAAAGGTTTAAAACCCCCTTTGAACCCATCAAATTTAGCACTAGTACCGCTCTATTTCATAATTTTGTTCAATAAACCAACTGTCTTTTCATTTTTTTTGGGGGATATCTTCCAAAATATAGGAAAGGCTACGATGCACACTCCTTATTAATTTGGGTTTGTATGATATACATCCTTATAAAAGTTACCGAATTGGTAAACCAACTGTCTTCTCATAATTTTTCCCCTCCCCTTTCGTCTCGTTAATTAAAGTTGGGGGATTAGAAATGTTGAGCACTGATTTCAGTGGAAAACGAAACCGAATTGGTAACCGACATCTTTGGTTATTGTTTCAATAAAAAGAAAATCACTGGTTTTGGTTAAAATTATAAGTTTCAGTTTGGTTCTGGTTTTACTAATACCTGAGCCGAACTGAACCGTTGTCATCACTACTAGAATAGACCAATATATTTGAAAAGTAAAAAGAAATTAGTCAGAATTAAGTACCTTTTCAGTTGAAGGCTAGCCATATTTGGAAAGAAATGTGAGTTTGGGAGCCAACAGTTTTATAGAGTTTGGAAAGTTGATTGGGGATGTAATGTTAAAACGAGAGCACATAAGATTATTTGGATTATAATTAACTTCACAATAGATTTTGTAACATGGTAAAAGTGAATGAACAATGCTTAATACACCACCTGTGTACCTCAAATACACACCACCATGATGTGACAAATGAGGAGAAACTCAATGTGGGGCTCACCCAAAAAATAGACTTCTCTTCATTTGTCACATCAGGTAGTGTGCATTTGAGGTACATAAATGGTGTACCCATATCATTTTCAAAGCGAATGAAAGAGCATTTGGTATTGTCCAATTCATTTTCTTCACAACATGATTGCTCACAAAACACTCAAAAGTTCAAAAATGCATAATTTATTATCCCACAATCAGGCGTCCAAACAGGATCGGAAAAAAATTTGTGATTGGTGAGAGAAATTTTTCGGTGCCAAGTGGGTATTGCCCACGTGGTACCCGCTCAGCAATGACAGCCGTCCACAACGCGCTCCAATTGTCCAAATTTTAGAGAGAAAAAGAAGAGAGAGAGTGTTTGGGTAACAGGAGAGAGAGAGAGAGAATCAATCTAAACCGCCCAAAACACATTTGGACGACTCGAATTATGCTTGGGTACTGAGTGGCAAGCCACTCGGTACGCATTTTTTTACGTGGCATTAGCTCTTGTAGGCCAGTTTATATTTGTTACTCCTTCTGTCCCAATTTGTTTGCTCACTACGAAACTACGTGCAATTTTCAAACTAAAAAATAATGTATTTATCAAAAGAATTTTTAATTTTTTTTTGCACCGTATTAAAGTTCTCAATGATATCCATTAAACAAGATCCATATTGATTAGAAAATTATTTTTGTAAGTACATTATTTTTTAGTTTGAAAATTGCACGTAGTTTCGTATTGAGCAAATAAATTGGGACGGAGGGAGTATTACATTTAATCAGGTAAGCTACTGGACGGTATATTAAACTATTATTTTTTACCATAATTTTATACTCTTTAGATTCGTTTCGACGAGATAAATCCAAAAACCACAAAATCTTGACGCAAAACTAACAAATGCAAATTTTTTTTGAATAAAAACATAACAAAAAAAGATCAAAAAAACAGTTTTTTTAAATTAGCCAAATCACTCCTAATTCAGCGGTCCTCCTAGGGGAAGAAGAACTCTTTAAAAATTGGAGGTGGTACGTACGTACAGGTAATAAATTAAAAAAATACGACTAGCCTGATCAGGGTATATACTACTATCAGTAATGATTATTACCCGGAAAAGATAGGCCGAAAATACCCAACCCACACACAAAGTGTGGCTCCACACTTTGTGTGTGGGTTGGGTATTTTCGGTGTATTTTTTTCCGGGTACTTAGAGCATCACTAGTGGCATACTCAAATGTGAATACTCAAATGTTGTCACATCATCTTTTGAGTATTCATTTAATGAGTTTCTAAAGTTAGCAATGTGAAGCTCTACAATGGTTTTTTTTTTTTGTCCATAATCAAAAGAGGGGAAAATGTTGGTAGTTTTGAGTATGCAAGTTTGATTATTGGGAAAATGTTGGTAGTTTTGACTTTTGAGTATCCAAATACCAAAATTTGAGTATTTATAAAAAAATGTTGCTAATTTTGAATATTTATCCAAATGCCATCGTGAACCCTTTTTGAATGTCTAAATAAGGAGTACCAAGATTTGAGTATTTTTTCTTTTTGAGTATGCCATTGGGATGCTCTTAGCTTTTCCGTATACTACTGTTATATAAGGGTGCCAGCCAGTGCCTCCGATGGCAAACAAGTTAACCAACGGAAACAACCCCCACCATACGAATAATGGAATCTCCACCGAACAGGACTTCCGGTTCCTCCTCCGTGGAAATAAGCTTACCAACGGAAACAACCCCCACCACACGAATAATGACATCTCCACCAAGCAGGAGGACTTCCAGTTCCTCCTCCGCCGTGAACTACCCATTTCCGTCGGAAGTAAACGTGGCCAACTTCGTCCCCATAAAGCTCGGCTCCCCATCACCATCAGACTACTCTGTGTGGAAACAACTAATGCTCAACTTAATCGAGAGTCATCAACTAGAAGGCTTCGTTGATGGCACCATTCAGCCGCCGCCATTCCCGTTGGAGGAGCACAAGCAAGAAGAATACAGGTCGTGGAAGAGATCGGATGGTCTAGTAAGGGGGTGGGTATTTGTGACAGTGACACAGGAAATACTGCCACAACTTGTGAACTACACAACTGCTAGAGAGGCTTGGATTGCGATCGAGGAAAGTGTTACGCCCTCCGCCCCACCTCTGCCACAATCTATCTCTGAATCTGGTAATGCATTTTGGGAACAAAATGTATGGGCTTGTTTTGGGGACCAGGATTTAATTAATTCTATTTTTTTTTTAACATTACCTTCTTTTTTTTTTGACCAAATGCGGATGATTATATTAATAAGCGTCCAACGCCAATTACATAACGGAGTTCATTACAAATATTTTGGATAAAACTAAACTAATCATCTAAATATAAAACGAGAAACACACAAAGCAATCGACGTCTTTCACCCCAACCCAGATATAGCCTGACACAAACAACGACACTTCTTTTTCTACCATGGATTCATACCTAGAATCAGCAGTTTCAAAAGAGATAAAGTGTAGTTAAAAATAAAAAACAAATATCCAGACGATCAAATAGACTCTAACCAAGTATGAACACGCCAATAAACTTCCACAAACTACAAATCTTCCAAGCCATCTTGAGTTGTTTCGCCAAAGATATCATATAAGATTAGATCATTGTTGTCACAGATCTCGTTGGGAAGCAATTACGTCTGAAACAACCCAATATGTAGATGAAAAATTCGTCGAATGACAAATAATACTAGAAGATTTTGATTATTCTCGTTGAGATGAATTGGATTATATATTTTAACAAAGTCTAACAATTACATTGTTCATGACTTTCTTGAACCCAAAATCCTCTATACAAACTTCAATTACAAATCTCTCTCTCTCTCTCTCTCTCTCTCTCTCTCTCTATTTTAAATAGTTTCTCATTTTCCTCCAAGTATTATTTACTTTCACTCCAAATCAATACTTCTTATATGTTATATTTAAAAAGTTAATTTGTAGGATCCTTGTTTATTTTTCCAAACATTTGGCCGGCGTAGCAAGTTTTTTCTTCCGAAATGGAGGAGGAAATAAAGGATGAGTTAGAGAACTAGTCAAATAGATGAAAAAAATTGAGAAATAGAAGATGGGTTGGAGATGCTCTTGATAGTAGTCAAACCATACATATTAGCTTAAGGATTGCTTTCTAATTTGATATGATTTCTCTCTATATATTGGTGATAGAATCTGAAGACGAAAGGCCAACGATAACCGCAAGCAGGTACTTGCCCTTGTACAGGGCCACCCGAACCGGTGACTGGGAAAACGCTGCCAAATTCTTAGACCAAGAACCCAACGCAGTTCGGGAAGCCATCACGTATTACTCCGAAACGGCACTCATGTTGGCCGTCCGATCGTCCAAGCGAAACGACTTCGTGAAGAAGCTAATGCAGAAGATGTCGCCAGAGGATGTAGCGCGGCAAGACACAAGTGGTCAAACTGCCCTCCAAAAAGCAGTGACAAGCGGCAACAATGTGGCGGCCAAATGGCTGGTGGAGAAATACCCTCAGTTGCCCAACATTGAGACCAAGGATGGAGAAGCACTTGCTGTGCACTACGCGGCTCAGCGAGGGAACAGGGAGATGGTTGAGTACTTGTTGGAAGTTACTAAGCTGGACGGGGACCCGAATCCGTTCGAGGGAAAATTGGGTGCTGGACTCTTGACTGCACTGGTTGCTGGTGAACTTTATGGTAAGGAAATGTTTGTGAGTGTGTTCACACTTCACAACCTTCACTCTGAGCGGCGAAAAAAGTATGGGGTCTACCGAATTAAGACACATTAACACACTTTTTTGTAATACATAATGAAATTATTTTGTATCGTGGATTTTTTCATCAAATTAATATTTTCTTTAATTTGGTGCTATCAATCACGGAACCACTTCAATGAAATATGAATTTTAGTTTCGTTAAGTGAGGATGTAAAAATCACAAATTATTTTGTGGTATAAAGGATAAAATTTTGGGCCTTTTTGGGCCTAATTTGTTACTTTTGTTTAAAAAATTACTTTGCTTTAATGTTTGGTTAAAGTTAAAATTTTGGGCCTTTTTAAATAAATTTGTTACTTTTGCTTTAGTTTTTCTTTAAAAAAATTTAGAAAAAAAAACTAAAAATTACAATAGACAACTTTAAAAGTTCATTATCAACCAAAATAATGTACAATAGATAGATTTTTTGACAAAAGTAAATCATGGTCAACCTAGTTAGGCATACCACTTAAATTTTGATCTTGACGAATTTTTGAGTTTATGTTTGCATAATTTTTACATGTAATTTACCTTTTCATCCATTCATTATGATATATGCATACATATTTGCATATTAAGTTTCCTATCTTAGAGGAATTGTATTAATTATGATTACCGATAATTAGGTTTTTTTTTTTTTTTTGTAGTAAGGGAGATAATTCAAAACGTGTGAGTGATATTGTTTCCTTATATAACTGCTTCCAAAGTGTTCTGATTCCATCCCAAAATAAACGGCTTGGAATTCAAATAATTGTTCTTATCTAAATTGAGATTATGCATAACTTCGGTACTCCTTCACTTTTGAGTGATTTGCTTCGTAAATCCAATTTATTAAAGAAACATTATCGTAACTCATTCACATCAACTTTTAGCTTCACTTTACACCTTTCACAACAATTTTTACCATTACTTTTCAAAATCCCATTTTACCCATTTACTCTTTTTTCCTTAACTTTCAAAACACACACTTGTTAAGGAACAACTCAAAATGGAATACTCAACTCTTAAAAAGGGAACCAAAAGGAGTAATTAATATTTAATAAACAAAAAGAAACGCAACACGTAAATAATTGTTGGTAATAGGAGATGGTCATATTAATGAGTTAACATGCGTTTAATTTCCACTTGATTTTTTGGGCTTTGTCTTATTCAAAATTTTCTTTTTTCGTGTTTGTTAGTTTTGCGTCTAACTTTTGTGCATTATTGATTTGTCTCGACAAGAGGAATTGAAAATGTAGAAATTATGTACTTTTTCGATTCCTCTCATCTAGAGAATCAATAATCCACAAAAATTAGACACAAAACTTACACGTTTTTTTTTTTTTTTTTTGAATAAATACAAAATCCAAAAACTCAAGTGACTTATTATTGGAAAATTTATTGTACAGACATTGCTTCAACTTTCCTTCGACGCTACCCAACGTTAGCATCCATGAACCCCAATCCGTTATGGGAGATCAGCTGTCGCCATACTTCATTTCGTAGTGGAACCCGCTTAAACTTCTTTCAGTGCTTAATATATTCTGGTAAGTCTCTTCTCTTCGGACAAAATTATATGATGATGAGATTCGAAGACTTTGAAGCATATCTAAAGACACTTTTTTTTTAGAATGTAATTTGCTCCCATTCAATAGATTTCGCTGTTAGGTTCAAGCAAAATCATCCCTAGGATACAATAAAGCCTTTGGGTGAAAAGCTGCAAGCAACAATATTGAAGAACTTAGAAATCCTCCTTATTACAGAACTATTGTGAGAGAGAGGGGATTTTTAAGTGACTAGAAAACGTTAGGGTGTAGGGGTTTTTACATAGACGTAAGTGCTCTTTTTTTTTGTCATTTGTCATTCTTAATCTATTACATGGGTGAGGGGGGAATGTGACTCGATCCCAGGATGCAGTGTGAGGCGTCCAAGAACTCTACTTCTACCTCATGAGCTAGCCACCACTTGCACCTCTTGAAAAGAACACATACTTTGAAATACAGTAATATTCACAGCTAGTCGTTTGAACATCACATCCCTGGAACAATTAATTCTTTCACACCCATTTGTTTGAAAGACACACCCTTGAACATTTAGCTTCTTTCACACCCATTCTTTTGGAAGATACCCATTCCTTCAATTAACTTTGGACCTTGATCTGGTGCCAGGGCCGGCCCTGACATTTCAGGGGCCTAAGACGAAGTTTGAAAATGAAGGCCCTTAAAAATGCTAGCGAAACTAAATATAAAATCGATAAACACCGTTTCAAAGCTACATGCATGTATTTAACACGAAAAAACCCAAAAATACATTATACTATAAGAATCAAAAGCATTGTCCACCATCATCACTTAAAATGGGCCTACATACTTGGTGCTAAAAAATAGTAGGGGGCCTTATTTTTTCATTTTGGGGGGCTAAGACGCCGGCCTACTGAGCCTTAGCTCAGAGCCGGCCCTGTCTGGCGCCCCAAATAGATAATCAAATTAACATGAGACAAAATGTCTCAACAATTCATTTTCGAAGACCATTCTTGACAGGGAAAGGCTAAATCCTCTTATGATCCCACAATCATAAATACATATTATGCCTTTTTAAGGAATATGTTATAACATTGAGTGATTAATATTATGTCATTGAGAGGTCAATGTTATGACGGGGGATACCGTAAGAGATGTGACTATGAGAATGTAATTTCATTTTGAAAAATGTTATGCATTATATGGTGAAAATGTTATGTCATTTTGTAGTTTGAAAATGTTACGACTTCGATTTTTGTTATGTTACACCCTAAAATTAATGCTTTGATATCGAGTGGTTAATGATATAAGGGGATACTTTATCTCTGGACAAGTGTGGGCATACCCTAGCGTTTCCCTTCTTGGCATAGATGATGCATACAAGATTGACATTATTTTCAAATAACAATATTTTGTGATTTCGTGTAGGTGTTCCTCTGAAATCAGAAGGAAATGCAAACAAGCCTGTAGGAAGGGACGTTGAGAATTCTGCGGATGGCGTCGTTTCTCCTTTGGGTTATGGTTAGACTTTTTCCTCCTATTCTCATTTAACTATTTACAATGGTAGGATTTTAGGGCTTGTACCTACAAATCCGTGCCCTAGCTCGAGTAGCAATATTATTTAGCTAAATACCAAAAAAAAAAAAAAACAGAAAGATTTTCTTTTTCCTTTGAGTGCGTACTTATGCCTTAGGGCATCCACAGTGAGCTCTTAAAAAAACTCCTAGGTAAGACTCTTAACATATATCAATTCATTTGCTCAATTTTGGTCTTCAATAGGCTCCTCATAGAAGCTCCTAAGGATGGCTCCTACCACACTAGCTAAGTTTAGGGAGGCAGTTGGGAGTGACGAGAAGAGAGAGAAAGAGAGAAGGAGAAGAGGAAGGGGGAATGGACATTTTTGTGTCCATAAATAATCTTAGGACATAGTCTAGGAGTCAATTTTAGAGAGTTCATTGAGGTGCTCTCACACTCCTAAATTAACAAGTCCTTAACATACAAAATTGGGCCCCACTTTTGCTTAATTATGTGTCAACTTTAGGAATCATTTTAGGAGCCAATTAATATAAAGAGTCCTCTATGGATGTCCTTAGCCTAACACTTCGACTTGAGATCCCTTTTTCGGTGGTGCATTAATTGGTCCACTATGTTAAACACAGAATTGTGAAACTCATATCGTTATTGTTGGTGGCTTGAATTTTTTGTCTTAATAATCAAAAGTGAATTAGTTGTTTATCGATTGACGATATAGTGATTCAAAAACTTTGTTAGTAAAGCTCAAATTATAAATTCCCCTTTAAGAAAGAAAAATTATTTTGAAAATCGTACATATTGAGTATTCAGAAAGCGAAATTTCTCAAACTGAAATTTGCCCTGGGCCTCCATATAGGTTTATTTACCTTTTTAGTCTCCAAAGTATTCGCGAAATGTCACTTTGGTCTCCAATATTCAAATCGTGTTTCTATCGAGTCCCCAATGTGTAGTTAAATGGTCACTGGGTTTGACTCTGTCTGTCTTTTCCGTCAAATGCAGGGGTAATTTCGGAACTTCGTCCTTAAATAACCCTCACCCTCACCCTCATCAGTAGTGCTTTCATAGCATCAGAACCGATC
This sequence comes from Vaccinium myrtillus, assembly GCA_016920895.1. Lineage (NCBI taxonomy): Eukaryota > Viridiplantae > Streptophyta > Magnoliopsida > Ericales > Ericaceae > Vaccinium > Vaccinium myrtillus. The sequence continues at coordinate 60,825 of JADGMU010001088.1, read as the reverse complement.
CCCAAATACATCTCACCGCCCTCCCTTCTCGTTCTTTACCACCGCCTCTTCCTCCGCCCTAAAATACCTCTCCAACACCATCACACCTCCGTCCACCGCCTCCTCTGAGCACCTCTCCAGCACCATCATATCTCCTGCCCCCTATCTCTCTCCCGCCTTGAAAGATACCAGATCTGTACCACCAACCACTATGTCGCCGTCGATGGCTCCGGCAAAGAGAAACCCAGTTACCTCTCCTCTCTCTCTCTCTCTCTCTCTCTCTCTCTCCAAACTCTCTGCAATTTATTAGTTCATGAGAGATCAAATTATGGGGATTTTTTTACCTTCTAATTCTGGGGGTTTGGGTTTGTTTTTTGGTGCATCATCTCCTTACTGCTTATGAGCAAAAAGAATGGCGTCAGATGCTCAGAATAGTTGATTGAAGTGGGTATTGGTTCTGAAATTTTTTTTTTTTTGAATGAATCATTCCTTTTTTTTATGAATGCACCATTTCTTGTCTTTTTAAATGAATCACACGTAATTTTTTTTCAGCTTGAAACAAATAGGGTTTTGAATTCTACTATTTGAGTCGATTTGCGTGTTCAGTGATCAAAAGGTTTGAAAAGGGGTTTTCGGCCCCTCAACGATTCTCCCTTTTATGGCCCACAGCTCTCCCTCAATTGTTTCTGAATGCCTTTTCCTGGAACGACAGTAATTATAAGCTTTTGATTGTTGTGATGTTGTGACTTCTGTTGCAAAGCTTGGGTAATGGATGTCAAATCGTCAGATTTTCGTAAGGGGGAGAAAGAGGGACGAGGGGAGGTTTGTTTTGGTTGTGATTATAGAGAAAGAGATCCGGGAAGGGTGTGGGGGTTGAAGATAAGGGTTTTGAGGTTGAAGATAAGTTTTGTGGGCGTGAAGTTCCGGAACTACCCCTGCATTTGACGGAGAAGACGGACGGAATTAGACGCAGTACCATATAAACACACATTGTGAACATTGGGGACTCGATAGACACAATTTGAATATTGGGGACCAAAGTGACAATTCGCGAATACTTTGGGACTAAAAAGGTAAATAAGCCCCTATATATATATAAGGTTCAGTCGCCCCTGTATGTTGGGATTCCACCCCGTGTGGGCCATTGGGCCTTAGGCCCAGTTGGGAGGGGGCTAGGGTTAATTAATGTATTCTATATAACTCGGACTTGTCTTGTTTATTGTGTGTGACAAAACAGAGAGAGGCAGAGAGTTAGAGAGAGATACACGAATGACTTGGTGAATTTCATTATTGTGAGATTGTGAGTGTGAGTGTGTAAACACAACAGACACGGATTTTACTCCGGATTATAGTGAAACCCCCCTCCCCGTGGAAGTAGGTCTGATTTGGCCGAACCACATATATCTGTGTGTTGCTTTCTCTTGATTTTACTGCTTCTGTTGCGTGTGGTGCGTTGTTGGAATCCTAACAACTGGTATCAGAGCTTTGGTTAAAGCACCGGAGAGCGCAGAGCAGTCGTATAATCACTCGGAGGCCTTTGGAGCACTGTTTGGAGTTCTGGTCGGATAAAATAATTGACGAAAATTATTTTTGATCAGTGGGTAACGTGCAGCTCTCAGAGACGATCACAACGGTGTGTTGGGTGGTCGGTTTTGTCACCGAAGGACGGAGCACGATCGTTTTGAACACTTTCGGACGGAGGCGAGGGGTGGTGTGTGTTGGGGCCGGACAAAAAGTGATCGGATTTGAAGTTTGAGACCACGGTTGTGTGGGGTTTTTCGAGATGATCACGGTGGTACCAACCTCGTCACCGGAAAGTGCGCCACGCGCCCGCACGTGCTGGGAGAAGTTTGGAGAGTGAGATCTACTCTCACCGTGTGACTCACGCGCAGCGGCGGGGAACGGAAGTGCTAGGGCTGACGTCACCAAGGTTCAGATAGGTCAGGCAAAGGTCCAAAAGGGTCAGACATGTCAGGGTTTTAGAGGTCAAAGAGGTCAAAGGGATCAGAGGTCAGGCAAAGGGTTCAGACCGGAGGTCAAAAGGTTCAGACCGGTGAAACCGGCGGTTCAGGAGATTGTCAGATCGGGTTCAGGCCGTGACAGACCGGATAACGGTCCAGGAGTCGACCAGAAGAAGATTTTCGACCGGTTCAGGACCGGCTCCCGACTTTTCTCGACGTCCCGGATCCAATCCCGGGCTCGGTTTGCGGAGATTTGGTACGGATATTGACGGTACGCTTTATTTTACTGCTTTAAATTGTTCCAGGGAGTATCAGATCAATTGTGGGAGTTTCTGGGGGTGTGTTTTTCAGATTATCTTGTTTGCTGAGATGTCAGAGATAAACATGAATGCTATGCTTATATTGATGGCGACCAATTATGCGATTTGGAAGCCTAGAATGGAGGACATGCTCATTTTGAAAGAGCTTTATGAGCCCTTGGAACACGTAGGGGTCAAACCGAAGGAGGTGAAAACCGAAGATTGGAAGAGTTTGAACAGGAAAGCAGTTGCTTTGATCCACCAGTGTGTTGGATAGGAGGTTATTCATCATGTAGCACAGGAGACGGATGCTTATGCTTTGTGGTTGAAATTGGAAGGGATGTATCAGTTGAAAACATCCCGAATAAGGCGCTACTGATGAGGAGGCTTGTGAATTTGAAGCTCCGGGTTGAGAATTCGGTTGCCGGACATTCCAGTGAGTTTCAGAATTGGTTAATCAACTGTCTAATGTTGGGTTGAAGTTCGATGATGAGTTGCAGGCTTTGTTGTTGCTCAGTTCCCTACCGGATAATTGGGAGACACTGGTGGTTTCCCTGAGTAACTCTGCGCGGGAAGGAAAGTTGTCGATGGCTATGGTTAAGGATGCTATTTTCAACGAGGAGGCGAGGAGGAGAGAGATGGGGACTGAACAGGCTGACGAGACACGAGCACTAATTTCGGACGGTAACAGGGGCAGGAACTAAAGAAAGGGAAACGGAAGGAAGGGAGGCAGAAACCGTTTCAAATCAAGGGGGCATAGTTTTACTTGCTATCATTGCTAGTAAGATGGGCATATAAAACGGAATTGTCCAAGGTTTAAGGCGGGGAAAGAGAGGATTCCTCCAAAGGAGACAACAACGACTCTTATAGATTCCGATGATGATTTGACATTGGCAGTGTTAGACGCTACGGATGCAGGGAAATCAGATTGGGTACTAGATTCGGGATGCTCATATCATATCTGCAGGGATAGATCACAGTTTTGGGAGTACGAGGCATGCGATGGAGGTCTTGTCCGGATGGCTAAAAGTTCTGCGAATAGAGTTGTTGGCAAGGGGACAGTGAAGTTTCAAGTGCCGAATGGGAAGACTGTGAAGGTAGCGGGAGTAAGGCACGTGCCAGGAGTGAGGAAGAACTTGATATCTCTCGGGATGCTTGATGAGAGAGGATGTAGTTTTTCTGCTAATTCTGGAGTACTTCGGATTTCTGTTGAAGAGCGGGATATATTGCTAGGTAAGAAATTTGGTGGGCTGTACAGGCTTGCAGGTTCTGTCGTGACAAGAGGGGCTGTTGTTAGACATGGAGCAAGCGGTACGTGAGATCATTTGGGCAGGAGAAGCGCCATTTGCTGACACGTACACGGAGAGAGCAGGGTTGCTCCGGAGTTGTGCGGGATTTAGGCCTGAAGGCGAAGCAATGGGTGCGGGTTGTCCATGAGAAAGCTCAGGGGAAGGAGACGGATATTTTGGGGGCCCCGACGAGGCCAAAAGGAGTTTCTTTCGCTCTAGATATGCTTGATGGTAGTGGTCTCTCCGGATTTGTCGACACGGGGGGAGGGACACTATCACCAAGGACGCCGAGCCAGTGAGTCTCGGCCGCACCCTAGTTGAGGGGGTGCAGGCTCTTCTGTTTGGTGAGCGCATACATGTAAGCCTCATCATTCGGCCCATGGGCACGAAGCCCGCTAGGCCCGCCGGGCTTTACCCGAGCCCGAGCCCGACAAATGGGCGGGCTAGCCCAGCCCGAATGTTCCATGGGCTGGGCTTGGGCCTATATATTTTCTTGTTGCCCCGCCCGCCCGCCCGCCCATTAGCCCGCCCGCGGCCCGCACCCGGCAGCCCGCCCGCCCCTTGACCGGCGGCCCGAGATACTAGCCCGCCATGTAGCCCGGTTATGTTGATGCACCAAAAAATTAACATGATTGGTACACACTTGATTATTTTCTATCCATTTTCCCACAGCATCAGATGTTCTGCTGTGAATCTGAATTGTGATTTTTGATGTTCACATCACATGTGAAAAAAAGTGAATAATTTAATCTCCCAACTCCCAAGGCATTAATGCAAGTAGGCAAGGCAACGACAAATTTTACTCTCCCAAGGGCCAAGATGTACTGATGTATACTTGACTAGTTGACTAGTCAATGGTACACTTGAGACTTGACTAGTCACTCAGTACTCTCTGTGGTCTGTGGGAAAAAATTACTCACTGTGGAAAAAATTACCACCGTTGGATGGGATTTCTGCCCGTTGCTTTTTCTTCCCGTTGCCCACCGATCTGCCCGTTACCCACCGTACAACCAAACCTCTCTAGTCTCTACTATAATACAGATATTCATATACCTACTTTACCAATTCTAAATTTCTCTCAGACACCAAACTCGTTACCAATTCCATATTTCCAGTGCCATTTAGAAGTACTACTACTGTCTACTGGTGTAATAGAAGTACTCTTAGTTGTTCATTTAGAAGTACTACTACTGTCTACTGGTGTAATAGAAGTACTACTACTGTCTACTAGTTTCAATTCTAGCACAAGTAATAGAAATAATTTTACAGTGAATAGAAATAATTTTTATTTAGCACAGTGAATAGAAATAATTTACACACATAAGTAATAGAAATAATTTAGCACAGTGAATTGACTACTTGTAATTTTCGTGTACTGAGCTTGAAGATGGTTTTGTTGACAGAAACATTTGGTTTTGGGCTTCCCTATGTAACCAATAACATTAAAAAAAAAAAAGGAAATAAAAATTTCGGCCCAGCCCAGCCCAAAGGCTGGCCCGCCCGCACGCCCGACTAGAATAAGCCCGTGGGCTGGGCCTGGGCTTCATGATTTGAGAGAGAGCCCGACCCGCAAAAATAAAAGCCCGCAAAGCCCGGCCCGCGGGCGGGCTTGGGCTATAAGTTCGCGGGCTAGGCCGGTCCGGCCCGGCCCAATGCCGACCCTTACATACATGGGCGCTTCTGTTGGTGAGCGCATACACTTCGGGTTTGAGGTGTGCGAGTGGAGGCATTCTTTTTTAGGGGATGCGGTACTCGGGATTTTCTGATTGGCTGCGGAGTCTGGTTTTGCAAGGATACACTCTTTCGGGATTTGTGTACTCTGTTTGGTGGTGCATGGATGCTTGACTGGATAGTGACACGGCGCTTGCCAGAGTTAGCTGATTGGAGGAGGCGACATGGGGGTGTTGCAGGCGACTTTGCCCACTCGGTGTGGAGGGGGTGATTGTTGGGATTCCACCCCGTGTGGGCCATTGGGCTTAGGCCCAGTTGGGAGGGGGCTAGGGTTAATTAATGTATTCTATATAACTCGGACTTGTCTTGTTTATTGTGTGTGACAAAACAGAGAGAGGCAGAGAGTTAGAGAGAGATACACGAGTGACTTGGTGAGTTTCATTATTGTGAGATTGTGAGTGTGAGTGTGTAAACACAACACGGATTTTTCTCCGGATTATAGTGAAACCCCCCTCCCCGTGGAAGTAGGTTCGATTTGGCCGAATCACGTATATCTGTGTGTTGCTTTCTCTTGATTTTAATGCTTCTGTTGCGTGAGGTGCGTTGTTGGAATCCTAACACTGTACCCTTTCCTTAGCAAAATTTAAAATAGCACTTCCACCCTCTTATATATCTGATTTTGGAAGTTGTGTTATGCAGTGAGCCAAAAGTTGCATGCAATGTTTTTGGATGTCACTGAAAAGCTTGGTATTGACTAAACAATTGCACATCCCTCTGTATAACTGTATGTATGTACACATTCACACTATCCAGAACCATTAATTGTTGATTCATTTGAAATGCAGTGCCAAAGATTAAGTCCATACGGGAAGCCAAACTGAAACACCACCAAGCACTCAAGTTCCTCAAACACCTTTGTGAGGAGGTAGTGAAATCTGAACTCTCAAATGCGGGTGACATCTTCAGAAAGGCGCTGTTCAATGCAGCGACCTTGGGAATTTGCGAGATCGTGGAAGAAATCTTGGAAGTGTTCCCCGGTGGAATTTACTTCACGTATCAGAGGCAACAAACCTTATTCCAACTCGCAATTGAAAACCGTCATGAGAATGTTTTCAACCTCATATACCAGATGGATGAGAACCAGGACCATTTTTTGTGGAGATGCGATAAGTTCCAAAACAACGCGCTACACACAGCTGGAAACTTTGCATCTCGGCAACAAATCTCACTCCAAGCGAATGTGGCCGGTGCGGCTCTACAGATGCAGCGTGAGCTACAATGGTTTAAGGTAATATTCTGTCACGCCCTCATTTTTAATAATCAAAATACAAATATAATCCACGTAGGATAAGTCAAAAGTCATACATCTCTCCCTAAAAAAAAAAAAATAATAGTCAAATACACAATCTCAATGTCTACATTCCACGTGTCCCAAAACCACTTCAAACCCACTCTAAAACTTCAAGAAAACATGTACAAACCCATGGATATCAGGAGCTACTTTAGATACAAAGAAGTCACGGTTTAAATCTTGTTCAAAATACCCAAATTCATGAGATTCAAGAGGTGTTCTTGAGTTCGACCCCAATTCAATCCAAAACCCAATTCTATGGATTCACATGCCTACAAACGGAAATTAAACAACCAAAATCATGGAATAAAACATAGAAGAGCATGAATTACAAGAGAAAAGACTTCAATTAACCAAGCTAACTTCTTTGTTTCTCTTCCTTCCTTTCTTCAATTAATCTCTGAGATAGAACAAAGATTTAGAGGATCAAGGGCAAACAAAAGCTATCCGAGATTCATGAAAGACGTTGGCAAGATGCCAACAAAAGAGAAGGAACTATCCAAGACACCACCATACTGAAACAAACTACCCAACACCAGAACCAGGATAACGAATAAAATTGAACCTGATTACAAGTCTTACAGGAAAAAGATAAAAGCTTAACATGGGATTTGAAAACAGTAGACTTACGTCTTTGCTTTGAACTCAAAGGTTTTGAAAGTTCTGTATTGTATATTTCAAACGGGAGGAATTAAAATGGAACAAGACAATTTTCGTTATTGTTTACCACTTTTCGTTTTTTTGATAGATATCGTTATCGGATATAATGAACATCCATTAGCTATATTGAACATCAATCCAGCCCCATGCCAGGTATTAGGTAGTACATATCCCATTGTATCTTTGATGTACATTGTATGTTTTGTCTTACAGAAAGCTTATATTTGAGACTTGAGAGATATAGTTATCGGATATGGATACCCTTGTATGAGCAATATGTATTACCAAATACCTGGGGCTGGATTGTATGTTTTGTCATACTAATCAGGTTAAAAATTTGAAATATTACACCATGGGTACACTTTGTAACCCAGAAAGAAGGGAGGACGAAATAACTTTAAATAAAAAAATTACATAGAGTGGAGACCAAGCAAAATATTAACTGGAAACCAAGACTATAAGAAAAAGAAAAATTAAATCTTACCAAAACTAAATTAGAAACATGCAAAACAAGCATCACTAAATGAGATCTTCTAACAACATAATCCCTATACTAAACTTTCCAAAACAAAGCTACTTCTTCCTTTCACTTAAGATGGTCCAATTGCACCAAAAAAATCCTCTGCCACTTGTTCTACATCAATTATCCATTAGCGTTTGAGTCTTATTCAAATTAATTTTCCAATCCGTTTTCAAAGCATACTGTGCGGGCACATTTTTGCAATTGGATAAACAATTTAACAGTGCATTTTGGTCCAACAAATAATTTAGAATTTTTGTTTTATTATCAAAGAAATTAACATTTCATCAGTAACAATTAAACATTACAAAAGAGAGGAGAGAAATAAAAACCCAAGTATTTGGTAAAAGAGCAGCAAAATTAAAAACTACACACCAAAATTCCAAAAAGCCAAAACACAGAGCCCATTGCTCTCCCAAAGTTCACTCCTTGACTTGTATCCTAGTGTCCATACCCCAATAAACTCATTGTCTCATTCCCAGTACTCCAAATAATGCAACAACCAACTACCCAAAAAACTGAGCAACCATGATACCGGAAAACTTCCGACTAAAAAATTCCGTCCAAAATCCCCTTTGGACATCCAACCAATTGGCTAGGGGAGAAAATTATGGAAACGCAAATGCACATTAAATAACTCACATGATTATTCCAATGCCTAACACATATTCACGCGTAACACAATGCAGGGGCAAAAAATGCAGCTATTAAATCTTATTTCTTCTTAATTACTCCCTCCGTCCCTTTTTATGTGTGTTGTTTTGTAAATCAAACTTATTAAAGAAATAGCATCATTACTCCTTTCACATCAACTTTTGCCTCCACTTTACACCTTTCATGTCAATTTTTACCTCCACTTTCCAAAATTATCCTACCCATTAACTCTTTTCCCATTAACCTTTCAAAAGGTTTAACATTTTCAAACATACAATTATTAAGGGACAGCTCAAAATGAAATATTCAACAATTAAAAAGGGACGGAGGGAGCATCGATTTCCTACTCCCAAACTCACTTGAAACTACCCCACAAATCAATTAAGCTTACAATGCAACATTTTTCAAGTAATCCGAACTTGATTCAAATCTAAGGTCTATAGTGAAATTCACCATTTGTTAATGGACCAACCAACACTTCTTTATGATGAATTTAGTGTCTTAACTATGCATTATTTTGTAGATTATTCTGTATTCTATTTGGGCAATTGTAATTGAATTGTTCCAAATGTCAAAAAATAAATGATTCTTACTCATTTCCAATTTATGCACTTCTAAATGCAGGTCGTAGAAAAACTTTTACATCCTTTAGATAGATATGCCAGGAACAACAAGGACAAAACCCCTCAAGACGTATTTACTGCGACACACAAGGGTCTAGTTGAGAAAGGAGAGAAGTGGATGAAAGACACTGCAAGTTCGTGCACAATCGTGGCGGCTCTTATTGTCACAGTGGTGTTTGCGGCTTCCATCACTGTGCCGGGCGGGGTCAACACCAACGGCCTCCCGATATTCTTGGAAGATGGAGTCTTTAACATGTTCGGCGTGTTTGATGCGCTTGCCCTGTTCTCCTCAACATCTTCCTTGCTGATGTTCTTGTCCATCTTCACAGCGCGTTATGGGGAACAGGATTTTTTATATTCCTTACCCGGGAAGTTGATTTTTGGGTTGGTGACTCTGTTCCTGTCCATCATATGCATGATGATTGCATTTGGTGCAACATTGAAAATTGTGTTTGGGGACAAAAAGGCATGGGTTGTCATTCCCGTAGTTGTATTATCCTCTATGCCCATCACCCTTTTTGCTTTGCTACAGTTTCCGTTACTACTTGATATGATCCGATCCACTTACCGCCCAGGCTTATTCAGGAAAAGAAGTAATCGCATTCTGTACTAAAAAGCAGGCCAAATGAGGTGGGAATTCACTTTCAGCATTTATCTTTAAACCACTTATCTGATCAATCTCTTTGAGATAAGATTGACTGGATGTTGAAGGGTGTTATGTGTTGGGGTTAGGGATTTAGTGAAGTCTTGTACTCAAGTGAAGAGCTTGACAAACACGGATTTTGTGTGTGAGAGAGAGTAATCTGTGAGAGTTGTGAGAGTGATATTTAGTTTGTGAAGTTGATTTTTGTTATTGAATAATAAAATCTTGAGTGTGCAATTGTGTATCTAAGTGAGTATTGACAGGAATATCGATGGTCTGAATCCTCTCTTGCCTTATCTCTATAGTGGTAATAAAGCCAGACGTGGGAAGCATTTGAGCCAGGGACGGCTCCATGCGTAAGGGAGGTAAGGGAGGGTGTTCAAGTGAACACTCCCAACAATATTTTTTTGGTAGAATACATGTAATATTTTTAGTTTTTGTTTAGTTTAACCCTTCTTGAACACCCAACTCACAAATCTTTGAACATTCATTCCAATAATAATTGAACATCCAACCTAAAAATGGAGAAAATTTTGGGCGCAAATAAAGTATGGGTGACATGGTAACCGTGCGGCACATCCGGGCCATCCAAAAATGCAATCGACGGCCTGGATTAAAACGCAAATTTTCTTTTCTTTTTTATTTTTTATTTCTGTATTCCACTCTACATTTCAATCCGGATCATCAGTTGCCTTTTTTGATGGCCCAGATGTGTTGCGGGTACCACGTGGTACCCTCTCTGTACCCAAAATTTTCTCCAAAAAATGAGCCCACAGGTCAATCCAATGTAAACAACCAAATTACAGCCCACAAAAAAAATCTCTTCATATCGTCCAAAAGAAGATAATATCTTTAAAAGATCTCTCTCAACTTATCGCCACAATTTCTTTTAAAAATGGTATTTGTAGATTAAATACTCTTGTTTACCTCACTCAAGAAACTGTAAAATCTTATTCTCTTATTTGCAGAAGATTGTATTTTGTCTCACCACTATGCAAGATAAGAACTTTAAAAATTTATGAATTCTTCACATTTTTCATAATATGAAGGGGAAAATGCACATTACCTACCTGTGGTTTGCCCGATTTGCAGATGACCTCCTTCACATTTGAAAATGACCAAATGACCCCCTATGGTTTTGGACTAAACTGCAATCTTGACTTTGTTAACGGCAAAAGGCAAAAAGTCTAGTACCCCTTTACTTTTTAAAAAAAAATCAGAAATACCCTGTACTTTGAATTGGGATAAGTTACTCTATATGCATTTCTCTTCTCTCTCTCCTTCTTGCTTAGAAAATGGACAATGCTACCCGTACAGAGGGAGTTGCATAGAAAATGCACAAAGGGTGCTCGGGGACCCACTTTTGGGTCCCACACGAGTGATCTGAACCGTTCATTATTCTTAGAATATTTTTCCAAGGGGCTCCATGAAAGTTCAACTCAATCGGACGGTTAAAAGTGCTCGAACCTAAGTCCCATCGTTTCAATCACAAATTTTTTTATTGAAACAGTGGGACTTTGGTTCGAACACTTCTAACCGTCCGATTGAGCTGAAATTTTGTTGGGCCCCTCGGAAAAACGTTCTAAGAACATTGAACGGTTCAGATCACTCGTGTAGGACCCAAAAGTGGGTCCCCGAGCACCCTTTGTGCATTTGTGCATTTTCTCTGTTACTCCCTCTGTACCCATATGTTTACCATTAGAAAATGGAAATTAATAACAATAAAATCTATATTTTAAAAATAAGATGTTAGCCTAATTTTCACAATTAATCCTGAACTAATAGGTTTAGAACCAACTCTTAAGCGAACAATGAGCTTTATCAAGGGGCAGCAGCAAATGTCTATTTCCCTCTTGCTCAGTTTCCGAGCACAAGGGGCAGCACCAAATATCTTCAACTTCAAGCAAAATAAAGAAGGGTAGTCACAAACACTTTTTTCAAACAGCCGATTTGCAAACGTGACCAAGGTACCCACAAAACTTATCACAGATTCACACAAACATTTTGCCAAGGACTCGAAACGTAAATGGTTACTTACCCAAGAAATTGACCTCACAAACCAGACCAGAACTTCGATTGGAGTCTGGAGACGAGCCAGACCGAACACTAACGGAATCAAACCAGCCTCAGATCTGAATCGTAAGGATTTCGGGAGCAATAAAAATTTAGAACAAGTGTTTTTACAAGCATCATCAACCCATAACTTTGCAAGACATCATAACATGCAAGTATTAAGAAAAAAGGAAATTTATTGAAATGGTCCCTCAAGTTTCACCACTGTCTCGATTTGGTACCTCTCTTTTCAATTCCATTCAATCGAACCCTGTAGTTTCGATTTTGTACGAAGTACAATTGATAACGGATGTAAACAAAGTTTATGCAAAATCCCAATTTAGAGGTTTTTTGAGGGAGAAACCTGACTTTTCGCCCTCACTCCGGCCCACAAAAGAAACCCTAACTACTTGGTATCCTTTTACCCTATCTTTCGTCATCTGAAGTGAAAAAAGGGCAGGAAAAAAAAAGACAATTTTTTTTATAGTTTTACTTTTACCTTTATGAAGCTATGCATAAAGACAATTTTTTTTAATGGTTATTTGTTTACTTGGGTTTGTATTTTTTTTTTTTTTTTTTGGTTTACGAAGTTGGTTAAGTAGGATTTGGACATTGCTGGACAAGAAAAGCGATTGTCTCACTACTAGCTCCGAATATTAGATCTGTTTTTTTGTTCCCAAACCATGGGCTAAAACATCACATCATCTCCTTATCCCCTCTGATTGATTTATCTCTCTCCCTAAACTGCATCCAATCGAGCCCTTCGCTGTCCCTCCATATGCTACATGCTACAACTGAAATTTCAAGAAAAAAACATTTCAAAATAGGGGTGGATCCGGGGACACAAGTTTAGACACAAAAAAAGACACTCCATCACAACCATTAAAACAGAGGGCTGAAATTAAAACTTAACAAAGGACACACTCTCTCTCTCTCTCTCTCTCTCTCTCTCTCTCTCTCTCTCTCTTCTCTCTCTCTCTCTCTCTTCCTCTTCTCCATGCCACGCTATCCTCTCTCCCTACCCTCACGACCACCAGCCAACTGCCCCACACCACAGAAGGGTTGTATAACCAGATTGCAAGTCCGAATTGCCCCACATATGCCCATTCCAAAATCCACTCGTCCAATACTCCCAGGCAAAACAAAGATTGAATTTTACACTACTAAACAAAAAATAAAAAATAAATGGAAGTGAAGAATTGATATTGGGGTTTTATTTATTAGATTGATGCTCAGAGAGAGAGATAGGACAATCAACAGCTAGCGGGACTGAATTGAGTGGTGTTTTGTTTATTATGTCTAAAGTTGTATCCCCGGATCCGGCCATTTCAAAATATTTGAAAGTAATTGTTTAATTAAACAACTATAATGCTATAACTTTTTCTTTTTCAAAAATTTCCTGCTACACTTAGTTCATTATCCTTTAGCCCTCCTTTTTTCTTCTTTTCTTCAATTACGGTAGATAATGGTCATAGAAAAAAATCTTGCGGGGAGTTGAAAGGGCAAGAAAAATTTAGGGAAGGTAAATGATAACTAAGGGAATAAAATCTTACAAGGGTATTATAGTCTCACTAGAATAAGTTTTCTCACATTTAACTTCTTCTATTATAGTCTCACTCGAATAAGTTATTGGTATAATGGTACTCCCTCCATCCCTTTTTAAGTGTGTTATTTCGTAAATCTAACTTATTACATAAACATCATCATTACACATATCATATCAACTTTTACCTCTACTTTACACTTTTCATATCAACTTTTATTTTCACTATCCAAAATTATCCTCCACTTTTACCCATTAACTCTCTACCCACTAACTTTTCAAAAGGGCAAAATAATAATTGTAAAAATGTTTACCTATTAACTTTTCAAAACATACACTTAGAGCATCCTCATCAGGCTCAACAAAAATTGGGCCAAATTTAACCTCAAAAACACTTTTTATAAATTAAGAAGTCACTTTTTCAAAAACTCACAAAATCAGACTCTCTATTCAGGAAGTCAGGAGAGAGAATTGCTTTAACCTGTGAATAGTGCCTCAAAGGATTTACCGAGTTACTGTAGCAAAGTTATGACTTTTGCAGATTTACAAAAAATTTGTTGAGTCTGATTTTGGGGTTTTTTTTCCTCTTTCACTCAACAACTTAGTCATCAGGGGGATTTGCCTCCCCTGATAAGGATGCTCTTATAAAGGGACAACTCAAAATGAAATATTCAACAATTATAAAAGGAAGGAGGGAGTATCAATTTCCTACTCCTAACCTCACTTGACACTAATCTACAAATTATTTAGCTTACAATGCTATATTTTTCAGATAATCCGAACTTGATTCAAATCAAAGGGCTATAGTGAAATTCACCATTTGTTAATGGACCAACCAACACTTCTCTAGGATGAATTTAGTGTCTATGCATTATTTTGTAGATTATTCTGTATTCTATTTGGGCAATTGTAACTAAATTGTTCCGAATGCCAGAAAATAAATGATTCTTACTCATTTCCTATAGGATAAAGATACGGGTACAGAAAAAAGGGACCGAAAATGTACCGATCGCGTTCGGGGACCCACTTTTGGGTCCCACACGAGTGATCCGAACCGTTCATTGTTCTTAAAACATTTTTCCGAGGGGCCCCACAAAATTTCAGCTCAATCGGACGGTTGAAAGTTCTCGAACCAAAGTCTCACCGTTTGAATCAATTTTTGGATCACTCGTGTGGAACCCAAAAGTGGGTCCCCGAACGCGATCGGTACATTTTCGGTCCCTTTTTTCCTGTACACCCAGCAGTACGTCCTTTCCTAAATGCAGGTCGTAGAAAAACTTTTACATCCTCCAGACAGATATACCAGGAACAACAAGGGCAAAACCCCTCAAGACGTATTCACTGCGACACACAAGGGTCTAGTCGAGAAAGGAGAGAAGTAGATGAAAGACACCGCAAGTTTGTGCACAATTGTGGCGGCTCTTATTGTCACAATGGTGTTTGCGGCCGCCATCACTGTGCCGGGTGGGATGAACGCCAACGACCTCCCGATCTTCTTGGAAGATGGAGTCTTTAACCTGTTCGGCGTGTCTGACGAGGTTGGCATGTTCTCCTCAACAGCTTCCTTGCTGATGTTCTTGTCCATCTTCACGCCGTGTTAGGGGGAATAGGATTTTTTGTGTTCCTTACCCGGGAAGTTGATTATTGGGCTGGTGACTCTGTTCCTGTCAATCATATCTATGATGATTGCATTTGGTGCAACATTGAAAATTGTGTTTGGGCACACAAAGGCAAGGGTTGTCATTCCTGTAGTTGTATTATCCTCTGTGCGCATCACCCCTTTTGCTTTTCTGCAGTTTTCGTTACTACTTGATATGATCCGATCCACTTACTACCGGGCTTATTCAGGAAAGAAGTAATCGCATTCTATTCTGAACTAAAGAGTAGACCAAATGAGGTGGGAGTTCACTTTCGGCATTTATCTTTAAACTACTTATCTGATCAATCTCTTCTAGATAAGCTTGACCGGGTGTTTTAGGGTGTTATATGTTGGGGTTAGGGATTTAGTGAAGTTTTTTACTCTTTGATTTTTGTGATTGAATAATAAAATCTTGAGTGTGCAATTGTGTATCTGAGTGAGTATTGACAGGAATATCAAGGGTTCGAATCCCTCTCTTGCCTTATCCTTATAGTGGTATCAAAGCCAAAAGTGGGAAGCGTTTGAGCTAGGGACGGCTCCATGTGTAAGCGAGGGTGTTCAAGTAAACACTCCCAACAAATTTGTTTTGTTAGAATACAAGTAGTATTTTTAGTTTTTGTTTAGTTTAGCCCTTCTTGAACACCCAGCTCAAAAATCTTTGAACACTCAATCGAATAATATTTGAACATCCAGCCCAAAAAATCGAGAACATTTAGGGTGCAAATAGAGTATAGGTGACGTGGTACCCGTGTTACACATCCCGGCCGTCCAAAAATGCAACCAATGGCCTGAATTGAAACACAATTTTGCTTTTCTTTCTTTTTCTTTTTTTTTATAAATCCGCTTGACATTTCAATCCGAACCGTCGGTTGTATTTTTTGACGGCCCGGATGTGCCGCACGGGTACCACGCGGCACCCTTTCCTTACCCATTTAATCCAAAAAATGAGCTCACAAGTCAATCCAATGTAAACTACCAAATTACAGCCCACAAAAAAATCTCTTCATATCATCCAAAAGAATATCATATCTTTAAAAGATTTGTCTCAACTTATTCCCCACAATTTCTTTTAAAATTGTATTGGTAGATTAAATACTCTTGTTTACCTCATTCAAGAAACTGTAAATCTGATTCTCCTATTTGCAGAAGACTGTATTTTGTCTCACCACTATGCAAGATAAGAACTTTAAAAATTTATGAATTTTTCACATTTTTCATAAAATTTATGAATTTTTCACATTTTTCATAATAAGAAGGGAAAAATTCACATTACCTGCCTGTGGTTTGCCCTATTTGCAAATGACCTCCCTCACATTTAAAAATGACCAAATGACCTCCCTATGGTTTTGGACTAAACTGCAATCTTGACTTTGTTAACGGCAAAAGGCAAAAAGACTCTAGTATCCCTGTACTTTTTAAAAAAAATCAGAAATACCCTGTACTTTGAATTGGGATAAGTTACTTTATGTGCCTCTCTCTTCTCTCTCTCCTTCTTGCTTAGAAAATGGAAATTGATGACAATAAAATCTATATTTTAAAAATAATTATGTTAGCCTAATTGTTTACTTTAATAATTTTCTCAATTAGTCCTGAACTAATAGGATTAGAACCAACTCTTAAGCGAACAATGAGCCTTATCAAGGGACAGTAGCAAATGTCTATTTCCCTCTCGCTCAGTTTCCGAGCACAACACCAAATGTCTTCAACTTCAAGCAAAATAAAGTAGGGTAGTCACAAACAATTTGTCAAACAACTCATTTGCAAACGTGAATATGGTACCCACAAAACTGATCACAGATTCACACAAACATTTTGCCGAGGACCTGAAACATAAATGGTTACTTACCCGGCCAAGAAATTGACCTCACAAACCAAACCAGATCTTCGATTGGAGACGAGCCAGAACAAACAATAACGGAATCAAACCAGCCTCAGATCTGAATCGTAAGGATTTTGGGAACAAGGAAAATTTAGAACAAGTGTTTTTACAAATATCAACCCATAACTTTGCAAGACCTCACAACATGCAAGTAGTGCGGCGTGGTAAGGGGATAAGGAGGGGTGTTTTCGTCAAAAACTCTCCCCTTCTACAACCGAATAACTTTTGGGGATGGTATAGGGAGCCCAAAAGTTATCAAGGAGAGAAACCTCAGTAGGTAGAATCGAAGAGGGGGTGAAGGTCATCAGGGAAGCAAATTGGCATTGCCAAACGGGGGATAAGGGTGGGGCTCCCTCTTAAGATGGGTGAAAATTATAAGGGGGTGGTATCCCCCATCCAAACATGGCGTTAGCTTTATCCCTCATCATCCCCTCCAACAGAGCAATTTTTCAGTGCTGAGCGGGTATTACGTAGTACCAGTGTGCGCGATCTATGCCGTCCATTTCGGTTTTGGACGGTTCGGATTATGGAGAGAGAAACAGGAGAGAGAGAAAGGGGAGAGAGACGAAGAGAGATAGGGACGGCTCGGATGCAACGTTTGGGTACCACGTAGGCAAATTTCAGTACCCAAAATTTTTTCCCTCCAACAATACTTTACTGGTCACGTAAGGTCCTTTGGCCAAAATTTTCATTTTTAGTGTCTTATTAATTTTATTTAAATTTTGATTCTCTTTATGTTCCTAATCATACCTCTCTCTCTCTCAAGATAGATTTAAAAAGTAAAAATTACAATAAAAGTGAAAAACAGTGTTCATTAATGGTCGTTAGTGTCCTCATTGTCTAAATTTTTTTCAAACTTGATTTCACTGTTTTACTTTCTTTAACTTCTCGTCAACATGATGATATTTGTGACGAGAAAACTAACTAAAAAAAACTTCAAAATTTAGTAAAACTGATCATCTTTATGTTTTTGGAACTTGGGAAAGGAAAGGGAAATTAAGAGAAAATAGGACTTGTATTTTAAATTTTCTCTTCTGTTTCTCTAAAAACCAAACATTAGAAAGTGCTTCCTTTCCATGTATTTCCCCAATTTCCAAACACACCTTAAGAACCCGGTTCCAGTCAGGATGGCCTGACGTAGCTTAAGTCCGAACTTTTCGTTTCAGCCGTTGGATCTCATCCAACGGCTTTGATAAAAGATTAGCGTTCGCGGGTCAAAACATAGGATCCGGGTCATCTTTTACTCGCGGGTCAAAACAAAAACCCTCCCGGATCCTCATTTCTTCCTTCCACGCTGAAAGGACAGGAGAGAGAGAGAGAGAAAGCGAAGAAAGAGGAGAAGACAAAATGGAAGAATCCCAAGCCCTAAATCGACAACACAAGGTCTCTCTCTCTCTCTCTCTCTCTCTCTCTCTCTCTCTCTCTCTCTCTTCTGGTTCGATATATGTACGTAGACGAAACTAGGGTTTTTTTTGTTCGATTTGTAATTCGGTTCGATAGAGATCTGTGTGTGTGTTGATTTGTGGAAGAGGGTCTCTCCCTGTTCGAAGCGAAGGGTTTCAGTTCGAATGACCCGGATTCAGTTCGAAATCAAGGGTTTTATGTTCAAAATCAAGGGTTTCGGTATGAAATCAAATCAAGGGTTTAAATGTTGATTCGGTTGTGTTTGTTTGTAAACGTATACTTGTGATTTGTAGGTTCACGAGCGTCATGACACAGGAGAAGTTGATGTCCTCACGAAAGGTATTACTGTTTAGTCTCAGGTGAAAGAAGTTTTTGCTGCCAAGTAGCTGATAAATTTTATCCTGGTACAAATTCTTGTTAACATTAATCTGAACCTTTAGGCTGTGTCTAGTTCTTGGATTGTGGAGATTTTTCTGAAGGGGAAAGAAAAGGTAAGGGATCCTTCTTGGAGAGAACCCTGTAGAATCCTTACTTTATTTTCCCCTCCCGAATCCAAAATCCAAAAAAAACAGCCTCAAAGAAGTCAAGAAAAGAGGGGATTGCTGGAGGTCATTGTAAAATCTGATAATATTCTCACACAGAATGTCATAGCATCACATTGGGTTCTCTACTTAGTTGTTAGACAATGCCCATTAACCTGATGCACTGGTTTTCATCGTGTTATTGTTCGATTAATCAGGAGACAACAATTATGGAGATGATACTAGACGAACGATTGTGCTGGCTGTTTTTGTTGTTATTGAATATATATGTTTCCTCGTCCTTATAGTTATTTTTCGTTTTTGGTCTATTCGTGTTTCAGGATGGAAAAATGACTCCTAAAAAGATGGCGACATGCGGAGATTCATGGGGTCATTCATGTGTCCAAGTATGAACCAAGGCCCACACGTGGAGCAACAACCTAGTTTAATGGAAAGTCAATGGCAAGATTGGGGAGGAGGACAACAAAGTTATTTTACAGATGATGAATGCAAGGAACAATGCCAAAGAGTAGAAGACTTGCTTATTTAATGGAGTGTCTTGTGTCCGTATCGTGTCCTGTCTTGTGTCCATGTCCGTGTCCTGTCTTGTGTCCATGTCTGTGTCCGTGTTCTGTCTTGTGTTCGTATCCGTGTCGTGTCCTGTATCAATGTATCAAGTCGTAGGCTGAAACTGTGTAAAAGTGGGGGAACAACTTTTGAATGCTGAAATTATATAATTAGAGAATGAAACTGTGATGAAGTGATTTTATTTATTCTTATAAAATGATCGTATTGACCTTGAAATTGTGATGCTGGCTCTTGGTTTATTCTTTTTATTTATTCTTTTGTTTCTATTATTCTGTTAGCAGCAGTAGTATGACCTTTGGTCGGAAATATTGTTTGGTTGGCAGCATAAGATACCAACAAGATGCCACTTTCGTATCCCATGCAACCAAATGCACTCAAAGTTTGTCAATTTCTGATTTTTTCATTTGTCAATTTCTGAAAAAAAAAATTGGGCATAGTTTCCCTTGTTTTATGTCAAATAGACAAAATGGAGCCAAATTTACAGAACAATATGAGCCTAGCGCCAGGCATTTGTCATCCTATATTTCGGGAAATGGGGGGCATGCTGTGCACAGCCGTGCTGTGCATGGTGCTGTGCACCCCCTCGGCCGTTGGATCGTGTTTTGGACGGCTCGGATGTATTTTGATTTTTTACCGTAAAAAAAAATTAAAATTAAAGGATAATTGCCGAACGCATCCGAACCGTTCAAAACTCGATCCAACGGCCGAGGGGTGCACAGCACGGCTGTGCACAGCATGCTCCCCAAGTCCCTATATTTCACAATCCAAATTCACATAAACTACTGATTAAAAATGCAATAAATCTAGAACCCACACTGGGCATTTGCTCAACAAAATAATCAATTACATTCCATGGTGCTTTCACAAAATACATAATACAACTTCCTTTTCCTAAATACAGACTACAACTTGATAAAAGTTAACAACAATTGCAACGGTCCCTGACTTCTACTACTGGTCCATAGAAACCTCGGAGCTGCCAGAGTATGGGTGATTTCAGATGTTGCGCGTCTGATATGTTTTGTGTCCAAAGATTCTTTTATAGGCAACCGGCAAACTGGACAGGTAGACTGTTTTCTTACCCACACGTCGATACATGAGAGGTGAAAACTGTGGCCACATTTGGGCATGATCCGCAGTACGTCCTTCTCTTGGTACTCCCCTAAACAAATTGAGCACCTGCAAAACAGAAGTAAATCAACTTTTACCATAATAAAAAGATCTTGGGAAAACTTGTTGGTCCCAGTTTCTGCTATCATTTCACAGAATGAAAAGCAAATTAAATGCAAGTAAATATTTAGAAGGTCTCTCCAGTTATGAATGGAAAAGTTTCAGAAGCCCATATTCTAATGTTCAAGGAAAAGCCATAGAGGCAGATGTTATAAATGCAAGCCATGTATGCTTCTATGCAAGTAGCTGATCCATTAGTACCTAAGGCAGAAATTTCAATAATTAGACAAGAAAAGAAGTAAGAGACTTTGCAATAGGAGATGTCTGTTGCAGAAAATGTAGATAATGCAAATTTTAAATGATGCATAAGAAGGATAATTTCTCCTTAGAATCTTGAAGTCTTATGGAATTTCCCTTTGTTCAATAAGCTTTCCAAGACGGGTGTCACAACTACAAAACCGTTGATTTCTACATGTGTAGAATTTCCTAAGTCCATCTAAGAAAAGCCCCGCACAATCATATCAAATATCAAAACTCAAACAACCCTAAGTTGATCAAAGCCTCTACCTTTTTCATGAAATACCCAATATTGTCATCCCACTCAGACTCCCGAAACCCTAACCATAACCCTAGTTCTTCAAAATCGAACCAGAGGAAGAGAGGGAGAAAGACTTTCGACAAAAACCCTCACCCTAGTTGTTCGAAATCGAACCAGAGGAAGAGAGGGAGAAAGACTTTGGACAAAAACCCTAACCCCAGTTTTTCGATTTGTACCAAAACTCGTTTTTCGTAACTGATATTTTATCAAACGAACCAAAAAACGTGCAAATAGAGACACACACACAGAGAGAGAGAGAGAGAGAGAGAGAGAGAGACAGGAAACTCTAGATTCGAACCAGAAACCCAAGATTTTTCGATTTGTACCACTACGCGAAAAAAAACCCTAGAAGATTCGAACCAGAAACGACAAGAAAATGTTTAAGAGGGAGAGAATTGAACCTTGGGATGTCGATTTCTTGTTCTTGGACCTCGATTTGTTCTTCTTCTTCGCGATCTCCCTCTCTCTCTCTCTCTCTCTTCGTTTGAATCGCCTGACCTCTCTCTCTCTCTTCGTTTGAATCGTGTAGGGGAAGAATGACCCGAATAGCTACTATAATGCGACGCGCGGGAGTGTTTTACCCGGACCCGGGCTCCATTTGACCCGCGTGTTCCTCTCTTTTATCAGAGCCGTTGGATGCATCCAACGGCTGAAAATTACTGTTCGGACCTAAGGTAAATCCGGGAGTCCTGAGGGGATCCGGATTGCACACCTTAAATGTGGTTAATTTAGGCCAAACAAACCCTAATTCTCACCCTCACCACCACAATCAGCGGGCTAGACCAGATCCTCATTTGAGGAGCTAGTGACACCTCTAGTCTACAACGACGAAGCCGTCAACCACGCCATCAGAACTAACCAGAGAGTTACTTTCTCCGGCGACCTTGTCTTCGCAAAACTGGTATTGCTTCAGAAGTTCACACGAGATTGCTCTCTGTAACAGGGAGAAAACATATAATGTATGCCGTACTTCATAATAAATTATAAAAAGTTCATACGAAATTGCAGCAGACACCAGCTTAGTACATGTTAGAAGCAAACAATCACTCCTTCATGCATGCTTATCCTTTTTCAATTGTTTATATCTTTCAATGTTTAATGTTTTTCACACTTCTAAATGGACCCCGTGACCTTGTGTTCAAGTACTACTCACCTCAAATGACCACTGCACCAAAAGGTGCTTTTGATACTCATAATGAACAACAAATATAGATACGAGTTTTAAAAGGGCCCTATTTTAAAACTCGCTTGGGGTCCTGAAAATCTCAGGGCCAGGCCTGTAAACAAGTCATCGATGGCGGTGAGAACGGCTTTAACCATCTGAACACAAAACTTCATAAAGGGCGGACATTGCACTATGCTTTTAAATTTTTAACAAGGACCGACACTCTTTTGACTGAGAATCTTCTAGTGGAGTAAATTTTTTGTTACATATTCACTTAATCAATGTGTGCCTGAATCACATGTTTCATTTGAGTAGAATTGGGAAGAGTTGTCTTCCACAGTATCAAATACTCAATATTATCAAGCATAACTAGCAAAGAAATATTCTGGAGAGAGATATTAATGGGTGACTTATTAGGTCCAACAAAAAGAAAATCACATTAGCAACGCAAAACTAATGTAAAGTTAGTAGAGTAGATCTACTAAAGATCACCATCACCACCTCTTGAATTTTCCGGAGTCTTTCGGACGTTGCTAGGAACTTACTGGCATTTCTGTAAACATCTAGATTCTCTAAAAAATGTTTCAAACACTTCTAGACATTACATTAGTTTTTAAGTTGCTGATGTGATTTTCTTTTTGTTGGATGTATTTGACTTTATTGTGCTTGTGTGTTTAACGTTATGGCATGTTAAAGACTACTACATGTGAGATGTGAGCTTTTGTGGATTTGGGCAGAGTGGGTGCAACTTATGGTGAACTTTCGAGGTTATGCGAATAGATTTGGGACAAATGGTACTTACCATGAAACTGCAGGAGGCAATCAAATGCATGCGTCATTCAAAGAGAACTATATTGACAACAGATGATGTCGATAGTGCCCTCAACTTGAGAAATGTTGAGGTAATTACCTATTTCAAGAAGTTGAATTCTATAGTTTTACATTTCACGTTATTAGTAACATTTTACTAAATTTTTTTTGTCTTTATGTTTGATTGCAAAAGTTTCTTGTCCTTCCATTTAAAAATGTCAAATGTTTTTTGTTTTTATGTTCGATTTCAAAAGTTCATTGTCCTTCCCTTTAAAAATGTCAAATGTTTTGGATTTTTGGCTAAGTGGCCCTTTAATTTATAGGTCTGTTTTTGATATTTTTGTTACAACTTAAAATTTTAAGTATATTATTACTATTATGAATTGTAATTGTGATCTTTATGGTTGATTGATTTATGTTTCACATACCATGCTTTAGACAAATAAATGGGCTTGTTGGACGGGCTTGAAAAATTAAAATTTTATTTGGGGTTCTTACTAGCCGGCCACAATTTGTCTTGGTGTTCCCATCGAAACCCAACGCGTGTAAATGCTGGAACCGAGGGAGGTGCTGCGCACCCTCGTGCTGTGCAGCCTCTTTCGGCACCGTGCCTGCATCGTTTTGACGATCGGAGACGTCCATCGCGTAGAGTTCGTCGAGTACTACAACTGTACTAAAAATTAACTTGATTAGATATCGTTCAGTGCCTCATCGGAACACAAATAACATGAAAAAAATGGGTTCAATGGTTTTCATCCAGTGTTCCAAGCTTTATGTGTTCCCATTTTTTTCAAGTTATTTGTGTTCCGATGAGGCACTTAACGATATCCGATCGAGTTAATTTTTGGAACACTTGTAGTACTCGACGAGCTCTACGCGGTGGATGTCTCCAATCGTCAAAACAATGCCGGCACGGTGCCAAAAGAGGCTGCACAACACAGGACTACGCAGCACCTCCCCCGGTTCCGTAAATGTCGTTCCACGTAAACCCATTTGACGCGCAGCTGTGCTTAGGATTAGGAAATATTATGCCCTGCGGATGGAACATTATGTTACATTATCCAAACTCATGTATCATTGGTTAATTTACGAGACCCATTCAGTTTTAGTAGTAGTTTGTGAATCAGATTGACATTTGGCATGTGATGAGTGGTGGAACCTTGTTTGAAAACCACCAAATAATATTCTCTGATCATAACTTTTTCTCTCTCTCTAGAATTGTGATATGTTTACGTATTATCCTTATCCATACATATACATACATAGATATATATAGCTCACATATTCTTAAAACTTTAAGCAATTATAATTTTTGTTGTGCATATCAAAAAATAAAAAATATATATAATTTTGAAACCTACTCAATGAAATCTTTAAAACAAGATTCATTTTAAATATGAAATTGTATACACGTAAAAAAAAGTTATTTTGTATTGCTTAATTAAGAATTCGCACCACTTCTAAACAATACACATTGTAAGGACCCATAAAATCGTATTATTTTCCCAAATTAATATCGAGTAATGAGAGAAATTGTGAAAAATGACTAAGTGTTGGGACATTCTGTGTTAAGTGTTGATTGGGGTTTATTTGGTTTACACATGTGAATTTTGGACTTGGGGTGTAATTTTATGAAGTACATATGGGTGTAGTATGTAAGAAAGAGAGAATCATTTTTCCTCCCCCTCTTTCTTCCCAGCCGACTACTCTCTCTCTCTCTCTCCTTTCCTTCATTGCTGCTTCTTCTCCCAAGCAAAACCTCACCCTCTCACCTAAAATCCTTCACAACCCTTCACTAAAATCAGCCCCTCTACGTGTTTCCAAGCTTGGTTTGCGCTCGTTTCGCTCCGGGAGGCGTACATTTGCTTGGAGTTTGGAGTAGGAGAAGCTAGGGTTTTGAAACCTTCCATTGGGAGCCCAATCACATTTGAGGCAGGGGATTTCTATCATTTCTAAGTGTGTTGAGGTGTTTAGTGTGGGTGTTTTAGCCTCATTTGGCCAATTTCTTCTCAACTTGCAAACAAACTCATTTTTCTTGTTTCTTGATTGTGGTTGATGTTTGATCCGTGATTTGATGATATCCTACGTATATTAGTTGTTGATTAGTTCCATTGTATCCCTTGTTGTCTAATTTTGGCCTTGGAAGTGTTTGGGTTGAGCCCCATTGTGATCCTCATGAGAAAAACCAGTTAAAAATCTGCTCGTAACACTCGGGTATCGATACCCTTTTTTCTTGGTATCGATACCCATAGTTTCTGATTTCAAAATCTGTGCAGCGGTATCGATACCACTTTTTCTTGGTATCGATACCCATAGTCCTAAAACAGAAAATTGTGTTCCTTTGATCTCTAGTTGTGTTGTCTCGGCTTGTAACTTAATGTAATCGTGCTCCCTACTCTAAGACTTTTTGATAAACGTGTCCGAAGCCTATCCTTGGTTAATTATTGATCTTTTGCGCTTCCTTGGAATACGAAACACTTGTTTGACACATGACACTAGGAATAGAGTATAGATTGATGGATGTTGGGTTAAAAATGAACGTGAATTACTAACGAAAGATTGATGGAAATGACACGGGACCCTCACAAGGGGTATGCCCGGAATGACACGGGACCCTCACAAGGGGTATGCCCGGAATGACACGGGGCCCTATGCAAGGGTATGCTCGGAATGACACGGGACCTATAAGGTATGCCCGGAATTTGATACAAGGATTAAGTTAAACGAAACATGGAATGTGTAAGTGACTTGGATATACACGAAGTATCGGGTACGTATTGGACACGACGGCGTATCGGTAAATTTTGGTTGGACGTTAAGAGATTCTAGAGGGTTTATTCCTCTCTTTGTGGCTTCCTCGGGTATATTTTTTGTAATCTCTCTCTTGTTGCAAGCACTCCATTAGCATCTCATTACATTTAGCCTTGATAGACGTTTTCCTACTGGGCTAGTGAGCTCACCCTTAAAATTTTCAGGTAATCAGCAAGGAGTTTGAAGTCCATGGCATGGGATGTAAATGCATACATTTCAAGAGCATCAAAGGAGTTACTTTGTCATCTTAGGATTTACTATTTTGTTAAGATGATCCTGTAACTTATTCATAGATTATCTTTTGACAAAGGGTTTTGTAATATTTTTAGATTAACTTATGTCATTTGGGGGCGTAGGGCACCCGTAGTTTGTTGTGATATTAGACTTTGAATCGGTGAAGCTATGTTGACGTTGACTTGACCGTGGAGTGTGTTGACCTCCACGTAAAATTTATGAATATTGTACTTTGTGAAAATTTGAGGGCGTGACAACTTGGTATCAGAGCAAGAGTTCGAAAACTTAGGAACCGTGGGGAGACCTATAGTCTTGGGGCTAGACCATTGCATCTAGACTTCATCAAAATATTTTCTCATGCATTATGCATTGTGTGACATTCATGTGCATGGAGCATGTTATGGTGTTGTGTTAACATCTACCGAGCATAGAGTGGCGTTGTATACCCGTGTTGGGAGGTGCTAGAGGGTTGGACCTCATTTGAGATATTGTGAGCTTGATGAAATTTTTCCTTCTTATATTCTTATAGCATTATGCCGCCAAGAAGAGGTACTAGATGCGTCGGGGCTAATAGAAGGGCACGAGGGCCTAGGGGTGGTCGTAATGAGAGAGTTAACGACGAGGCTAGTCAACGTGATGAACGTCGTGAGGAAGAGGTAGAGCAACAGGAACCTCAAAACCCACCAAACCAATTTGCAACCGACCTTGTGGCCGCGCTTTTGGCTTCCAATGTTCTAAACCAAACTTCAAAGGGCTCGGAGGCAAAGGAAGCCATGAGGGAATTTCGCCGTATGAATCCACCAACATTTGATGGAGCGAGTAGTGATCCACTAGATGCTGACCATTGGCTCGCGGAAATTCGTAAGCTTTTTACCGCACTAGCAATCAACGAGGATAACCTGAGGGTGAATTTGGTAGCTTGTCAACTTACCGGGGAGGCAAACAATTGGTGGGAATCAGTTTTAGCGGGTAGGAGAGATGTGCGGAGAGTGGCGAGGGCGGCTCAACAAGTTGCTGAGCCGGATGTTGAGGATTTGACATGGGCCGAGTTTGAAACTCTTTTTGAAAACCAATACTTTCCGGGTTCTTTCAAAGAGCAACTAAGAGATCAATTTGAGAAGTTTGAAAAAGGGAGTATGACCGTTTCGGAGTATGCTATGAGATTCCAATCCTTGTCTCGGTTTGCACCGGAGTTGGTAAGTTCGGAGGAGAGAAAATGTAGGCGATTTGAGAAAGGTTTGAACGACCCACTTAAGCTACTAGTTATGTCAGCTCGCATCAACAAGTTTACCGAGATTTTGGAGTGCGCTAGAAACCTCGAAAATTCGGGGGAGATGGGTAAGAATGTGAAAGGGTGGGAGTCTAAACCACCAATTGTGACCGTGAGTGCACCTACGGGGTTTTATGGGGGCCAAGGGAGAAAGAGATCAAGACAGCAATTCCAACAATCGCATAGCCAATCAAGTTTTCAGGCACCTAACTCGTCGGGGTTTCGGGGAGGTTCCGGTCGGCCACAAATCGTGTGCCACAATTGCAATGGAGGTTCCGGTCGGCCCCAATTTTATTTTATTTTTTTGAGTGCATAATTTCATATTCACAATGGATCTTGTTTAATAGATCTCATCGAGCAGGTTTCGAATATATATATATAGGGTTTGCTTCACATCCGGACTTTTAATTTCCGCACCTCATGATCCAAAAAAAAATTTACGATCCGATCCGTCCAATGTGTTGGAAGGTGTTTTCAAGGGTCCTCGCGGAAAATCTTCAAAAAAAAAATACCGGGAAGGGCTTGATCCAAGCAATTTTTGCAAAAATATATAAATACAGTTTTTGCGAAAAAATGCTTGGATCAAGCCCTTCCCGGTATTTTTTTTTGAAGATTTTCCGCGTGGACCCTTGAAAACACCTTCTGAACACATTGGACGGCTCGGATTTTACCAAAACAATTTGCAACACAAAAAAAATCAATTTTTCCTTATTCCCGGGAGGTTTGGACTAGAAGCTATGCCTATATATATATACGGCAATTATCCAATCAAGAATCCCGGATGGGAGGTTTTTTGGTGTTTTGATGCTTTTAAAAATTGTTTTTGGGAAATCCAAGCCGTCCAATGTGTTCAAAAGGTGTTTTCAAGGGTTCACGCAGGAAATCTTCAAAAAAAAAAACCGGGAAGGGCTTGATCCAAGCAGTTTTTCGCAAAAACTGTATATTTACAATTTTGCAAAAAACTGCTCGGATCAAGCCCTTCCCGGTATTTTTTTTTTGAAGATTTCCCGCGTGGACCCTTGAAAACACCTTTTGAACACATTGGACGGCTCGGATTTTCAAAAAAATATCGGGAAGGTGGAGTCCCGGATCCGGGAATCCCGGATTAGATCGGGACTCATATATATATTAAAAAATTATGTTTTAAAGTTTTGATAATATTTTAAAGTTTTGAAAATATAAAAAGAAGAGAGAGAGAGAGAGAGAGAGACCTCAAAAAAGCAACAGATTCATTTTTGGTCTTTGATTGAACGGCTACGGAGAGAGAGAGAGAGAGAGAGAGAGAGAGAGAGAGAGAGAGAGAAATACCGAAAAGTAATTATGGGTGGGGCACGCGCGGAAAAAGTGGGAGAAGCGAGAGAAAGTTAGCAGATGACAATATACCTCACAACTGGGCTTATTAGCAAGTGAAAAACAAAATAGGGTTTAGACGGAAGCCCCCACAAATAGTGGGGGCGGCTTGGAATTTGCCGTTTCATATTCCATATTGTGTGTGATTGATTTTTGCTAACAATGGATTCTTCTCTCGGAGCTTGGTTGAATTCTTATCAACTTTTCTTCTTTCAAGGCTTGAGTGACATATAATTATCAAGTGTGTGGGGTGCCAACCAGGGCCGGCCTTAGGCATAAGCCCACCAGGCCATTTCTTAGGTCCCCCAATTTTAGGCCCAAAAATAGGCCCCCGGATAGGAAGATATATTAAATATTTTGTACGTCAACTCTTTTTCATGCAATGCTATGGTAGCTCAGTGGTAAAGTCTTTGAGTTTTACTTATGAGGTCTTGTGTTCAATCCCTCCAATCTTTATTTTTTGAGGTCAATTTACTTCAAAAATGCAAAAACAGCCTTTTCTGGTTAGGGGTGCACACGGTCCGGATTGGACCGGTTCCTTATAAATCCAGTAACCGGACCATTCCAACCAGTTCTAAAAAATTAAGAACCAAAACCTAACCAATACACATATAGAACCTGTCCAGATCCAAACCGCAAGACTGGACCGGTTTTGGTTCGGTTCCGGTTCTATCCGATTAAGGAACACTTTATCATAACACGAGAGAGAGAGAGAGAGAGAGAGAGAGAGAGAGAGAGAGAGCAACTAAGAATGTCACCCGTTAAATAGTTTTAAGGTTGGAAGAGATTAAGAGATATTGTAAAGATATAGGAAAGGAAGAAAAAATTAGGAAGCATATTGTTAAAGCTTGTTTGAGGACCCTAAGATTTCAGGGTTGGGCCTGGTGCCAATCTCGTTGAAATGCTATACTCTTATTGTGATGCATTTTCTTTCATGTCCTTTTAATATCTTGTATCTTTACATTTGATTAATAATATTTCTCTGTCATTAAATAAAACTCGACGAGAGTACATCGAGGGAAATAAAAAAGAAGAAAAAACACCTGCTTCGTGATGTTAGATACATGAGCCAAAAGTAGCCAAAACAAAATAGTACAAGAAAAACGGACTCCAAGAGGCTATCCTAAACTCAGGAAACAGGGAGTGCTGCATAGCCCCTTTTTTATTGTGTCAAAACTCTAATGCATAAAAGACATGTATATTGCACATAAGCACAAACATTTTATGCATTGGAGTTTTGGCACAATCAAAAATAGTTTTGACATTAACATTTGCCTACTTTTTTTCGTTCACACACATAGAGCAATGCTACGACCTGTAATTGTTCTCATAAAAACATTAATAAAGTAAGGTGTAAAGATCAGATTCGTCTAATTTATGATGTGTTTCACATCAGTATTGAATCTGATCCATACGATTTACTACTAAGTAATTTTATGAGAATAAATTGCGGGTCTATAGCACGTTATTTAGTTGTATATGAGTGTGTGTATGCTAGAATATTCGGTACCCAATGTATGCTATAAATTGCGGGTCTTGCGAAAGCCAAATATTCGGTACCCAATGTTACTATTGCCATCAAGGTTTTAAATGGCAGTATCGGGATACGTAACGGTATCGGTAATACGGTCAAATATCGGTCAGGGCCGGCCTTGAGATTTCCGGGGCCTTAAGCGAGCTTGTGAAATGGGCCCTAATTATCAACAAATATGAAGAAACAAAGTATTTTTTTGTTCAATTGAGAAAAGAAAGTTAATCTCAAAAAAGATATCCTTATGAGGAATATAAGTGTCCAAAACATAAAATTTGGCTTGAAATTTGGTATCAAAGGTTAATTAAAGCAATTTTACTAAGTTTATTCCAGTAACTGAGATTATACGTACGACATAATATATTTTCAATTCGTATTCATCTGTATCACTATGCATGGGTTACATAATGCAAATCACATTAACAAACAAGTCAACTAAAATAAAAATTAAGTCATTATTTCTCTTGTATGATCAATCTATTAACTGTTTTGTTGTCATAATTCATAAAAATATGAAAAGTAAAAATTTTACAAAGATAAGAAACTACTAAAAAAAAAGTAAACAATGACATGTATTGCATTTAGAAACTGGGAAAAGTAAAAAACTAATTTGTAATTATTAAAAAAAAGAAAAGAAAGAAGACAAAAACTTAAACTTAAGAAAGAAAGAAGACGAAAGCTTGAAGAATTTGAAATCGGTAGGGGGATTTGAAACATGAATCCCATGGTCAAAGACTTATTGGGGCCCTAAAGAAGACCATTGAGCTATCAAAGCCAACCTTCTACTTTTACACGCTAGAGAACATATATTACTTCCCTATGAATTGGGGCCTCTATTTTTTGGCATGTAGCTGCTGATGCAGCTGCTGAAGTTTCTGATGATGCAGCTGCTGATGTTGCTGCGGTCTCTGAGGTCTCTTACGAAATCGTCACCATCATCCCCGTCATCACCGCTATCATCGTCACTGTTGCCGGGGAAGATAGGCTTCTTTTTTGTTTTTGGTTTTTTGGTGGTGTTTTTGGTGCCGTTGGGGTGTTTGTCACGGAGTAGTGCCTCGGGCAGTGCCACGTCGACAGTGCCGTGAGTGCCGTGAATGACGCTGTCGATAGGTTTCGAAGGCCACAACAGAGGGTTGACCCTACGGTGTGCTGCATCCAGCCCGCGCTCGATACCATCCGCAATTGGATCGGCATTCTTTTCCACCTGTGGCCGCCATATCGGCATTCCCTCTCTCTCTCTCTCTCTCTCTCAACTCTTTGATTTTGCTTTACTTTGATACTAGGAGCAACCCAACTCCCATGGCTATTTATAGACACGAGAGTAGATAAGATCAAGGGCGGAGCCAGCCTAGGGCTGGGGTGGGCCCTGGCCCCCCGTAGTTTAAAAAATGCACCGAAAAAAATAAAATTTAGATATAAATTAATTTTTTTTTGCTATTTTCGGCTTATGGTTACTCGTTTGAAATTAAAATAAATGTTTCCAACAAAATTTGAACCAAATTGTTATAGCTCTAACAAAACAAAACAAGCATGACCCACTTACGAAAGCCTATATATAATAAACATATAAGGATAATAGTTGTGTGACATTAGGTTTAATGTGAAAACACTAAAAAATTGAAGAGAATTAGACGACTTCTTTGCATACAGTTTTCATCATAAATACGTTGTGCATTTTTGTCAGCACTAGATGAAAATCCTAGAGCCGCCCTTGAACTCGGCCCCCGGATTCTCAATCCTGGCTCCGCCACTGGATGAGATTGCAAGAGAAGAACCTTAGTACTCTGATTTTACGTACTTGGGAACAGTGGCGACTCCCGAATTTTCATTCAACGCTGACAAAAATACATAGCGTATCCATGATGAAAAGTTGTATGCCAAAAAAAAAAAAATACCTCCGACTAGGCAAAAGAGACATCCATTATATCGTTTGACAAAAAAAAAAAAAGACTCCAACACATTATAAGTCATTGAAAATAAGAAGATATTTTCGGACGTAGCCCTGGATCCGCGGGAAGATTTTTCAAGTCAACACCACTTTGCCTACAATATTTTCGGTCAAGATCATCACTTTTATGCCTTTTCGCAGTCATTGGAGTTGAATCTTCTATTGCATTTGGTTTTGGTTTGAAATGTCTATGCATAATTGGCAAATTAAAGCTAATCCAAGAAAAACAAAAACAAAATACATGATTAATTATTTAACAAAGAGATTCTGATTCTCATGTATATATATTATACAATACATATATTTTTATTTCCCAATAACATTGTCATTATATATTATATGTTGGGTTTTAAAAGCCCACTATCCCATATACTCATTGGCTTTAAAAATCCACTACTTGATATTATATTCATTTATTTGGTTTTGAGTTTGTTTTGTTTTGTTAGGGTTATACAAGTTGTGTCAAATTTAGTCAAATATATTTATTTTAACCTCGCACGAGTAAACCAGCGCTGACAATACTAAAGAAAATATCATTTATATCTATATAAAAAAAATTCAGTGCATTTTTTGAATCCAGCGAGGTCGCTTGACTTCGCTGACTTAATGGTGGAGTCGCCCCTGCTTGGGAAAAGGAAGGTGTCGTCTTCTTGGGCCTAACACCGGAACGAGA
Organism: Vaccinium myrtillus; assembly: GCA_016920895.1. Classification (NCBI taxonomy): domain Eukaryota; kingdom Viridiplantae; phylum Streptophyta; class Magnoliopsida; order Ericales; family Ericaceae; genus Vaccinium; species Vaccinium myrtillus. Next base: position 27,989 of record JADGMU010001088.1, on the reverse strand, counting down.
AAATTTTGGATGCAAATAGGGTATAGTTTACGTAGTACCCTTGCACCACATTCGGACTGTCCAATCATGGACGGCTCGGATTGAAGAGAGAGAAAAACAGGAGAGAGAGTGTGCCAAAGGGAGGAGAGAGAGTGCTCGGATCCGAGCCGTTGGTTATATTGATTGGACGGTCCGGATGTGGTGCAAGGATACCACGTGGTACCCTATTTGCATCCAAAATTTTCTCCTAACACAGGGCCAGCTTCATGAGTGAATCAAGTTACTAAAGCTCGAGCTCGTGTACACTGTTATAAACGATCTATTATTTTTTTGAAAGACAAAGAAGATATTTATTAATCTTTGAAGATGAATTACAAAGATTAAAGGAGAACCGAAGCGAAAGGCATCACAACATCCGAAAAGTTTTTTGGACGATCTATTATAGTAACTTCAATAAGTTATACAACATCCGAAAAATCATTGGCGTCTCCACATGTTTGGGTGGATGGTCACATGAAAACTCCCAAAATTATTTTTTCCATATAATACATGTAAAAAAATTGTAAAAATTTTAGGTTAGCCCATCCTTTAAACAACCAACCGAAATATGAATGAACACTCAATGCAAAATTAAATGAACACCCACCCAATAAATTAGCCCACAAATCAATACACTTTGAACAACAAAAATTATACTCATTAAGTGCACCCATTGTTTCAATTTTTCTATTTGAAAAACGGTAAGAGAGAGAGTAAGGGACACTTATTTTGGAACGGATGGAGTATCTCATTAAGTGCACCCATTGTTTCAATTTTTCTATCAGAATAAAAATTATTTTAAAATTAGTGAACGGATCAGATTTTTCTCGCGTGGGACACGTAAATGGGCCCAGAGACCCATCTGTGCACAAGGGACTATAGAGCCCAGAAACCCAATTGATTAAGTAGTCCCTTGTGCACAGATGGGACTGTGGGGCCCATTTATGGGTCTCACGCGAAAAATTTGAACCGTTCATTAGTTCTAAAATAACTTTTTAAGTGAACATAAAAAAACAGCACTTTGCATACCCGTAGGAGCTTGATCCTTTGTTTCAATTTTTTATTCAGAATTCTAATCCTTGAATTATGAATGAAAAATTAAAATAATGGATCAAGCATTTATGGGTATTCGGTTGAGCTGATTTTTTGATGAGCATACTTGAAAAATTATTTTAAAGTTAGTGAACGGTTTGGATTTTCGTGTGTGACACGTAAATGGGCCCCACAGATACATCTACGCACAAGAGATTTGTGAACATAGTCTTCAGATTGCAAAACATGTAGTTTAACTCTTTAACAGTTACCGTAAAGCATCACCTATCAAAAAATTGATGGAATGGCACAACAGGGGTTTTTTTGTTGACAGAATACAAAGTTCAGGTGTGGTTTTGTTGACGGCTGAAGTCCAGATGTTTTTTTTTTTGAATTGGGTGAAAGTTCAGGGGCTTTTTTGAAATATTCCCTTTTTTTTTTGTTACAAATAGCAAATGCTTTATTCCACTATATCGTTGTCGTTAAATGAAAGCCATATAGATATGATAATCGAACCAATTATTTGTTCACTTACTATATTTCTATTCCCTATGTAAAAAATCAAGTTATTTGAGTACCGATAAATACCATATCGACTTCCATTAGTGTAAAAAAATTGTTTTTTGGGAATCAGGGGTGGCATGTGCCACCTCCACTACAACCCCTATATAACTCTGTCCCTCTTGGAAACTGAAGTTCTTGTAATGCAAGGATGCACTACAAGATTGTAATGTATAATCCGAGCCGTCCACTAATATTGCTCCTCTAGCATAAAATAATTTCTCTTCTAGGGGATGAATTTGAAAGTTTCTACTTTCCACGTGGAGCATAATTTAAAGTTATGCGCGTGGAATTAAAGCCATATATGGTTATGGAAGTGAATATTCCTCGAGCAATTGTCATCGTAGGAAATGCTTTGAAAAATAGGAGTATATCATTTCTTTTTTTCGTAACCATTAACCATGTTTAGGTCAGCTTGTGCGTACTTTAATTAATTTTGGAAGTCTGAAGATAACAATCGGGACACACCCAGGGGTTGCCCCGGGGTTAGGGCGAGCGCCTGACTTTAGGGGTAGTCCCTTTGGTCAGGTGTTCGATTCCCACGGGGTGAGTACTTGTCTTAAGCGGGGGTGTGACGGTGTGGGTTGCGCCAGCTCCCTCTGAGGTTTGGGTAGTGCAGTGGGTCCAATTAGTGGCCTATTGTAGGGCTGTTCCTCGGTTATCAAAAAAAAAAAAAAGATAACAATCGGGCAAACATCTAGTGGCCCCAAAGTTTGAGATGTTTGACCTCTGTGGAAATGAAACATGTGATCTCGTAGAGGTGTACTTATTATTTTCTCATAACCACTTTGCTAAAGATTTCAACAAGGTTGGTGCTAATGCCAAAACTGTTTTTGTTTGTGCCAAAAATATAATGCACAAACAAAAATGATTTTGGCATATATCCTTAGTAATCACAATCAATCTCCCAAAAATATTCCACAATCAATCTCCTAAAGATATTCCAGCTTTTATATATTTAATTTCTGTAAGTATATGTTGTTTTTGTGGATGAGAAAATTTGGAATCCATATAGGGTACTAAACACGTGTTATATGATAGGAGTACCATTATGCTAAGGTTAAATTCAATGAAGACCCCCTCATTTATTCCAATTTTTCATGGAGATCCCCTAGCCTTTAAAAATGTCCATACACACCCCTTCGTTTATTCGAAATTGAAAAAACATTACTCTGTAAATGACCATTTTACCCTCATTTAGAAAAATTGGCCAACGCCTTTGCTTCCTCCTCCTGCTCGATTCTCTGTAATCTCTCTCTAAAAAAATAGAGACTAAGTTTCTCTCTCTACCTTATTGCTCTCTCTCTGGATTAGAACCAAACAAAGAGTGAAATCTCTCTCTAAAAAAATAGAGACTAAGTTTCTCTCTCTACCTTATTGCTCTCTCTCTAGATTAGAACCAAACAAAGAGTGAAATCGTGTGAAACAGAAACCGAAACAGAAACCGAATCAGAAAACCAAAGCAACAAGTTAAATCACTAACTAAACAGCCAACAACGCCTAATCGAACCAAATCAACCGATTCGCATGAGAATAAGAAAAAATTAAAATCGTAGAAGAAAAAAAATACAAATTAGAAACACTGACTGGTTGGAGAAACGGGAGCACGGTCGGGGTTGCGGCTGGAACCCGAGATCTGAAGAGGGGAGCATGAGAATCAGTAGTTATCGAGTGTGGGCATATGCTGCAAAAGGGAGTCGTCCTCACCGAAAATATGGAGTAATTGAAACCTTCGTTTGGACTGTCTCTGTTGCTAGGTGAATATGCAAAACTAAATCAATGTAATCTCCGTTTTCTTGATCTGGGTTGTGTTGGACTGTCTCTGATTCTTTGATTCTATTTGTTCTTTTAAACAAGCTATGTTCCAAGCTCCATTTGCTCTGCCTAGGTCTTGTTCTAAGAAGAAAGCAATCCAAACAAAAATCGAAATATGGCAAGTAATCAAGGAGAACCAGATTTTGGAAGCCATGGGGTGAAAAGTACTTCAATGGAAGTGCAAACCCAATTTCTCAAGAAAACCCAGTTCATCCATGAAACTGAAAAAATCTAGATTGAAGGGTAAATTGAAATAATCGAAAGCTGGAATCAGAAGTCCTCATCACCAATTGAAAGCCCTTGGGTGAATTTGTTGCTGTGATTCTTCCCAAGGTTCATGTTTGTTGTATAATGGTGATTAAGAATATTTGGGATGGGATGACACAAAAAAAAAAAAAAAAAAGGAAAATGAATTAGAGAAACAAATACTGGTGTATGCATCAATGCATGTATAGCCCAATTGAAGGGCAATTTTGTCTAAAAAATATGATATTCTCGCGCAAAATTTGACCTTATGCTAAAGTGGACATATTAGGTCCTCCAAAGACACGGAATTTCAGACGAGTCCTTGGTCCCCGGAAGAACTTTCGCAAATTGATTCTCAATCCCATTACACCCTTTTAATAGAGTGGTAATTCTTGTGCGCTATCGTAACACTCCCCACATTTACATAACGATAAATCATTCTGTAGCGACAATTATTATTCATTTTTATTGAATGGTTAGGAGACAATAAGTGACCACATAGTGTGGTGACGATCTTTTATTTGTGGGGAAGTTCCAATAATTAATCCTTTTAACGAGGATGAATTTGAATCTTTATCACTATATGTGGAGGATAATTAATTTCAAGGTCTGTGCTTGCTTGTCAAGCTATTTTATGGTCCATAGGATAAAATTCCTTAAGTAGTCATCATCTTAGGAAAAGCTTAGAACGAATATAGATCGTTATCACAATCAATACTCTCACAAAGATGCTCCTATATGGATCGTTAAATTTGCCATCTTGATGATTCCCATGTTGATAGATTGATGATGCGGACCTAGACTTTTGTTGGTATAGGAGCATCTCCAATGACATGCTATATGTGCATGTATTGCCACATCTATATTGTAGCATGAAGTTTTAAATTTCCTTCTTCAATTGTGAGGTAAAACAAATGTTATATTTACCTATAGCTATATATATATGTTGTGCCATATATAACACAAGATACGACTATTGTTATAAGTTAGCATGCTCCTTTCGGCTCAATTGAATGCATGATGAGTTTTGGGTAAATATAATAGTAAGAGAGACGAGATAATAGGGGTATTATTTATGGTGGGTGGATCCATATTGATGTGACATTTAGAAATGGTGGATAAAATAGTATTTGGTTTGATAGATTTTGGTAGTAATGGAGGACAAAATTAGGGGTGAGCATGAACCGGATTGGTTTGATTTTATAGTAAACCTAGAACCAGACCACTACCTGCGGATTATCAATTTTGAGAATGACGCCAACCCATATAATTCATAGAACCAAACCAATCCAAACCATAAAAATGTGGCTTGGTTTTAGTTTTGAACCACGGTTCACTTGAAATCGAGAGATCATCTCCATAAGCTATTTAAAGTACTCTTAAAAAAATACTTAAATTACTCTTTTAAAACTTATATTAAAACAAGTTATATTAAAACAAAATATAAACTCGAATACCATTTTAACTGATTTCATGGTAAACTCGAATACCATGATCACCGCCCTTACCAAAGAGGTGAAGAGAATAGAGTCGGTCTCATCACCAACAAGGCACTCAGTGATGCAAGCTTGACCACCACTGCCCTTTCCAAGTAGCTGAGAGTTGCTACGGCCTTTCACCCCGACTTTCACTTCGCAACCGAAGTACCGCCGCCGCCGCTCACTGGTTGCTTCTGTTGTGGACTAAAAACAAAAGTAAATAACTTACCATGGCATTGTTCATATTTCTTGGAGAGGCAGAAACGAAGTAGTCACTGTATATACTAACATAATAATCAACCGCAACCAAGAGGGTAGCTTTCGTGGCGGGTGGTTGTGGTAATGGTGGAGGCAACGGGCGGTTGTGGTGGTGGTGGAGGAAGCAGGCGGTTGTGGTGGTGGTGGCTAGGATTTATTATGGATTTTTTTTTAAATGGGTCTCCTTATCCTTAGCGAGAGACTTGCGGGCTTATATTTTGGTCCCCAAAATCAATGCTATACGAATATAAGGGCAAATTTTGGTTTATTTGAAGTTAGGGATGAAAAACATATTCAAAAAAAAAAGAATGGGATGATAACATAAGTCAAGATGCTTCTGAGATTATTATTTAAGCTCCTGTAATAATTAACACTCCCTAAGCCTCACTACTTATTAGTCTGGGTGTTATTTTATAGGGCTGTTATTATTTATTACTACCCCTTTATCCCCCATTCTCAACAATTTTCAATCTACCCCAAAGCCTCGTATTTATCTTTATCCCCCTATTTCAACCGTACAAAACAAACAAAGTACTATTTTATACTGTTATACCCCTTTTTTACCCAAATGTTCCAAACGTATTACTCCTATTTAATTAACTCATCATAAATGTCACATCAATAGAGGTTTATCCTCCACAAATAAAACCTCATAATATTTTATCCCCCTACTATTTTATACCCTAAAAACTCATCTCGCATCCAATCGGGCTGTAAAGTTGATTCAAAGTTGGAAGAGGAAGTCAAAAGGCTAGCAAGTAAAAAGGGGAGATGCTAGGGGTACCAACCCCTTCGCCCAGAAAAATGAACCGACCGAGTGGGTCCCACTCAAAACTATCCAAACTGTTTATTCATCTTAAAATGATTTTTCCAATGATCCCGCGAGAAATCATCTCAATCGGACATGCATAAGTGGTTGATTCAAAATCCCTCTGTTTCATTTAAAATTTAAAATTTAAGAAAATGAAATGGGGAGATTTTGGATCAACCACTTATGCCTCGCGAAGTCACTTGAAAATTATTATAAGATGAGTGAACGGTTCGAATCGTTCGTGTAACACAAATCCGTTACAGGGAAAAAGTGACTCGAATAAAAAATTAAAAAGAGGATCGAAGTGCAACTGTTCAACGAAATCAATGGCAGAATAAATTCAATTTTTTTACTAAAAAAAACATTATAGTGCTTTATATGATACAATAAGTACAAATTCATATCAGCAAATTCATACTACCTCCGACCCTTTTAAATTGTATTGCTTCATAAATTAACTTATTAAAAAATATCATTATTATACATTTTGTTTCAACTTTTATGTTAACTTTACATCTTTTACATCAACTTTTTCACTTTCCAAAATTATCTTTCATTTTTACTCATTAATCATTTATCCACTAACTTTTCAAAAGGACAAAATAATAATTGATGTGAAGGGACGGAAAACTAAAAATGGAATAGTCGACAATAAAAAAAGAGACAAAGAGAATATCTACCTTCTTGTACTGAGTTTCTTGTTTGATTTAGATAAAATCAAGGAGTGATTTTATCAAATTTTGATAATTTTTTTTGAAAAACTAGAATAGTACCCCTTTTTCACAGAAGTGTTGTATTGCCTATATACCAAATTATGGAGTCAACTTTGAACACCAAAATTTTGTCGGTCGAAGGATTAAAGTTTTGAATACCAACTTTGGCATTCAGGAATCATAAACTCTTGTTAAGGTTTAAACTTCGTCTCTATTTGGATGCCCAGAATTTTTAGTAAGAACAGTAAGTAATTAAAAATTTCTGAGAATTTGCTTGAGTAGGAATATGAATATGATTACTGGGAATCGAATTTCTCAGAAATTTGATACGTGGAGGAATTGCATTTCGGTATTTGAATTAATTCAGTAATCTTATATGGGAAACAATTATTTTGAAAATTTATTAAAATCAACATTTCATTTTCTTAATGAATGAGCCAGAAATCTGAGATTCCAATGGAGTAAGAGAAGAATCAGATTCCCACTCAGTTTGGGAATGCAATTCCTGTTTGAATATATCATCAGAAATCACATTCCTATTCATGTCTCTGCCAAACGTCAGAATTAGAAAAGTCTAGCATTACATTTTCATTCCTGTCTTTTCCTAATGTTGGAATCATATGGGTAAAAGGCATCACATTTCCATTCTCTCTTAAGATTACTGCCATCCAAACTGAGCCTTCATTCTTTCACAATACTCCATCCATCTCTTTTTAAGTGTGTTGCTAACAAATATCATCATTACACTTTTCACATTAATTTTTAACTCCACTTCACCCTTTTTCACATCAACTCTTATCTCCAATTTCCCAAATTATCATCCACTTTTACCCATTAATTTTTTTTTTTTTTGTCATTGGTCATTTCTAATCTATTACATGGGGAAGGGAGAATAAAACTTGATCACTGGATGCAATATATATGGGACATCCAAGAGCTCTACTGCATGAGCTAGCCACCACTTGCTACCCATTAAGTTTTGAAAAGGCCAAAATGATAATTTTACAAACTTTTACCCATTAATTTTTCAAAATACACACTTACTAAGGGACATCCCAAAATGAAAATATTGACACTAATAAAGGGATGGAGGGAGTATGGAAAATGCTAAGTACCCATAAAACTTACTCAGAAAACTACCCAAAATTTCAATTTTGTGGCTTAGATCTACTTCCAAGTGAATTTGAGCCACTGATTTCAAATTCTGGGTACTTTTCTGGGTAAATTTTATGTGTATATAGCACTGCTGGAGGGAGTATTATGGTAGATATAAGAATTAACCGCCCTGTTTGGCGACCGGATTTGTACCCGGATTTGGCTCAGCCCCGGATTTGTAATCCAGGGCCCACCTCCAGCCGGCGTTTGGCGCAAATTTTCGTCCCCAACTCCACCCGGACTATTTTCACTGTTTGGAGTGCAAATCCGGCTTCACCCGGATTTGCCAACGACAGCCTTGACCCTGTCGTTGGCTAACAAGGGTGGATTTGTGGGTTTTTGGTACCAAAATGCCCCTCCAAATCCGGGCATTTTGTTACCTTCTTATACTAGCAAAATCACAGAGAGAGAGAGAGAGAGACAGAGAGATGAATTTTGTTAATTTGTGTTTCTTTTTACCTTCCTAGACCCAGATCCGATCGCCGGAATTCCATGATTGGCCGTTGCTTTGCCTCTCGAAGCTCGCCGGAGAACCCAAGTGATGGATGCCGGACTTCCTTTCCCGCTGGACCTTGCTTGTTTTTTGGTCTGATGATAATGGGGAAGATGAACAGGGAAACCCAAATGTTGATATTTACAAGGGAAAGTTAAAAGGAGAAAAATAATTTGGTGTTGCCAATTATGATTCAACGGTGGGAGTTTTTGATCCAACGGTGGCAACACCCAATTATTTATGATCCAACTGTGGCAACATTGGTTGGAATCAAAATAATTGGAGAAGAACAACAATAAGAAATATCTGGAAGGAAGGGAAGAATTATCTAGTGTATCATTGTCCCATGCAATTAGTTGTTCCCAAAGGCTATCCAACGGCTATTATTTATTGCAACGACTCTTTTTCTTTTTCTTTTTTCTTTTTTTAAATTCCACAAAATGAAGGTAAAAACTAATACATATTATAAAAAAATGAAGTTCAAACTTTTTAGTGCCAAATTGGGTAAATACGTATTTACTTTAATTAATATGTATTTATTATGATTATAATAAAATCAAATCAATTTATCCATTAAAACAATAAACGGGGGGCAATTAAGTCTTTTTACCATTTATCCTATCAAATCCACCTTCCAAATCCCCCTTCTCAAAATACCATCCAAACACCTCACTAACAAATCCACCCTTCTTATGAGGTGGGGCCACCCTCATTACAAATCCACCCTCATTACAAATCCACCTTCAAATCCACTCTTATTACAAATCCACCCAAAATCATCTCTGGTCGCCAAGCGGGGCGAACAAATGTTGGTCCGCGCGAGGAAATATTTGTGGGCCTGGAAGCGGCCCCAGCCCCACCCAATTCTTTTCATGTTTTTTTTCTACGGTAAAGATCATCCCGGATATATAGATAAAGCTCAAGTACAAGTGAGCGATCCATGGACACCACCGGTCCAAAGTATGAAAAACAAAAAACAAAAAGCAAAACAAAACAAAAAACAAAAAGCAAAACAAAACAAAAAACAAAAAGCAAAACAAAACAAAAAATAGAAAAACTGCTCAGCATCAATCTCAGACCCACACCCTACTCATGGAGGTAGGTGGCTTAAGGACCACACATGGTCTTACGCCTGCCGCAGTATACCACCGGTCACCGGATCTACATTTTGAGCGCACTATATTATAGTAAATTAATGATACTGTGCAATAATGATATTGTGCATCGTGACTGTCGTCGCATGATACGTTAAGACACAATACTCGAGATTAACTTTTCAATTCCAAAACTATTTCTAAATAACTTGAATGGCTGGATTTAGTCTTGAAAAATCATCAAAATCAATATCCAAATGAAATATAAACCGGATCATCAGAGCAACGACGCGGACTCTGCCACGTCAAGCACAAGTAATTATTCTATGGTCTTGGGGCACCAAGACATGGTATCCATCACTCGTAAGTGTGATTCTAAGCCTCAGATTTGAACTTAGTGCTCGACGACCAATTATTTTATGATGGCGATGCCTCAACACACTTATCCACCACATATTCCCGTGCCCATACCACGTGTAATACGGTTTCTTTTTTCTTTACTTTCCTGGTGTTCTCACGAACTAACGACAAAATATGCTTTTCTATTGAATTCCACTAGTTCAGTGGGAGAACTTGACTAATTAAGAAGGCATTGGAGCAACGCCAACGACTTCAGGGGACGGGTCCATTGTTAGCTGGTTTTTTAGCATTTTTTGAACAGGAGGAGGATGCACTTGTAGTGTATAAAAGCACATCAAGGGCATTAGCTTTCTCATCCAAGATTGGTAACTCTAAGATAGCTATTTATACATGATGAATTCGTCTTTGTATCTTCAGATATTCCTCATCTTATATTGTTGCAATCTTAATATACTGGCGAAGTCTTACTACTCTTCTAAGCAGCCACTATACCATGAAGATGAGAGATCAGCCTTGTTGCAGTTCAAGCATAGTTTTGTCATCAAGAAGTTTGCTTCTGGCGATCCTTCTGCTTATCCAAAGGCTGAGTCATGGAAGCCCGATGGAAATACTAGCGATTGTTGCTCGTGGGATGGTGTGGAGTGTGACCATGACACCGGTCGTGTGATTGGTCTCGACCTCAGCAGCAACTTCCTCTATGGTTCTATCAACTCCAACAGCAGCCTCTTCAGCCTTGTTCACCTTCGGAGGCTGAACCTCGCTAACAATCACTTCAATTATTCTCAAATTCCGACCAGAATTGGAAATTTTTCGAGACTAAGGAGTCTTAACCACTACAATTCATTTTTTTCTGGTCAAATCCCTTCAGAGATCTCCTCTCTTTCCAAATTGACTTTTCTTGTTCTATCTAGATATTCTAACGAATATTCTACTGAACATCTTTTGATACTTGAAAAACCCAGTCTAAAAGACCTAGTTCAAAATCTAACCAACCTCAAAGTATTTGGCCTCAGTGGGGTGAACACATGTTCTACAGTACCAGGTGCTTTATCGAATATGACCTCTCTAACAAGCCTTAGTCTTAGGAGTTGTTTGTTGTATGGGGAATTCCCGATGGGCATTTTTCGTCTGCAAAACCTACGGTTTTTAGCCATGTCAGACAATGAAAACCTATTTGGTTATCTTCCTGAATTTTCACATGGTAGTCCACTTGAGGGATTGCTGATTGGGGGGACAAGTTTTTATGGATTGCTGCCAACTTCAATTGGGAATCTTAATTCCTTAGTCGCGTTAGAATTAAACGACTGCAATTTTTATGGGACGCTTCCACCCTCGATTGGCAATCTGTCCCAAGTCATGTATCTGGACGTTACTCGAAACAATTTGTGCGGACAGATTCCTTCATCGATAGCAAACTCATCAAAACTCACTCACTTAGGACTTAGCGGTGGTGCTTTTGATTCAAATACCCTTTCCTTCCTACTTGGAAAGCTGTCAAAATTGACCACGTTATTACTTATCAATACGAAAATAAGTGATGTGTTACTGCGGTCTCTTGCTAACTTGACCCAGCTATCTGATTTGACTCTGACCAATAATGAGTTACTTGGTGAAATCCCGTCTTGGCTTCTGAATCTCACCCAATTCACCAATCTAGAACTTTCAGAAAATCATCTGCACGGCATGCTTCCAAGCTCAATCTCTCAACTCAAGCATCTTGAAACTCTTGATCTTGCTTCAAATACCTTGAGGGGTAAAGCCGATCTCAACATCTTTCAAAATCTCCAAAACGTAGTTCTCTTGGAATTGTCAAGAAACAAATTGACAGTGCTAGCAACAAACAGCACCAATGCTACTCCACCCAAATTTAAAATTATAGGATTGGCATCATGTAACTTGAAGGAGTTCCCTGATTTCTTGCGGTTCCAAGATGAATTAGAATTCCTTAGTTTGGCTACTAACGCCAGATGACAAAGGACATGAAAATTACATCTTCAAAGCTAACACACACATGGACAAACATTATCACCACTAATTGATTAGTTTCTTCGCCCCTCCCTTTTCTGCCTCTTCTGAGTTTTATTTCCTCTTTCAAAGATCGCGACAAACCGTTCATGGTACCTCGTGGTGAGCGTGTGCCCAATAACCAACCCAACTATCAGTCCACTCCCATATCCCATGATTATGACCATCCAGTAAATATCCCTCGAAAACTCTGAATCTTCGCCTTACAAGCTATGTGCTGGTGGTGGTGGGGGCGGCATTGCTGAATTCTCGCATACCAGGGTTAAAGGGACACCACACAATCCCATATTCCCGCCATATGAACTATTGGCAAATGTATCAAATTGTTTACCATGAGATATGGGGCCCCTGAGACGGTTATGAGAAACGTTTAGGACCGAAAGGAAAGTGAATTGGGTTAGCTGCTGAGGGATCTCTCCTGAAAGCAGGTTTTGAGATAGGTCCAATGATTCCATGTTTGTTAGATTTGCCAAGGATGATAGGATGAAGCCAATGAGTTGGTTTTGGGAAATATTTAGCACTTGAAGTCCAATCAGACTTCCAAGAGATTCTGGAACTTTGCCAGTAAATTTGTTGCTCGAAAGATCAACAGCTACAAATACACTTTGGATCTCCTCATACAACCTTTTTGTCCCTTTGGTAGATATTGTTATTGAATAGGCCATATCCCATCCATGAGCAACGTTTCCAAACCCTAAAAATTGTAGTTTCAACACATGCATATATGTTGAATTCTCCTTCGTGAACACTTTCATTGCATTTCAGTTGTGGAAGTACTCTGATGGCAATGTACCAGAGAAACCGTTGTTAGAGAGGTCAATGATCCTCAACCTTGGAAACGCCAAATTGGTTTTAGGATTCCTAATGGCACCATGGAATCTGTTAGATCGGAGAATAAGAACTTGTAACTCAGGGAGAGTTCCCAACCAAAAGGGGAAAATGTCCTCGATTTGATGGTGGTGGAAGTGGGGGTGCTCCTTGCAGCTTGTTAGAGCTGAAATGTAGGAATTGTAATGATTTCCATGTAATGCCATCTGGATGATGCTCAAATCCTGTAAGAAAGTTTTCGTGAAGGTCGATATCTGTCATTGTTTCTTTACTTGTATACCACAACCAAGTTGGTATTTGACCATGAATACCGTTAGACTCATCTTCAAGTTTTATTTCCGGTGATTCCTACATCATCTGTGTTGGCTATCTGATTCAACAACCTGCTGGTTAATTGGTTATTGTGTAGCTTAGTTTCTTGTAATCTTCCTTGTGGCCTTTGATGAAGCAATTACAATCAACAGATCAAAGCACTTTACGATGATACAAGGAAAATTATGTCAACTTTTTGTTATACATGGCTGCAAATGAGCCGAGAGCAGCTTGCGACTCGGCTCATTAAGGCTCGGCTCGGCTCGACTTGTTTACAAATCGAGCCGAGCTCAAGTTCGAGTTCTGGGCTCGTTTACTAAACAAGTCGAACGATCATCGCGCAAAATCTCGCCTCGGCTCACAATATAGCTCGGCTCGTTTTATAGGCTCAACTCGTTTAAAGAGGCTCATTAAGTAAATTAGTCTGGCTCGGCTCGTTTAAGAACGAGCCGAGCTCGAGCTCGATTTTTGGGCTCGTTAAGCAAACGAGCTGAGCTTGAACACAACAAAGCTCGGATTGTTTGTAGTCCCCCATGCTAATTAGAAACAAAAGACCAATAAAATGAAAGAAAAACAAATAACATGAGCTGGTCGTTAACATGTGTACATTAACCGAAATCCCACATTAAAATGAAGAATTGGATGTTAAAAAGAGACGACGGAGCATTAGATTGCGTCAGACAAAGAAGATCGCAGCTACTGCATGCTGCAAGCCTGCAATAGATGAGACGAAGAAGAATTGGATGTAGGGTTTCTACTTTCTACTAATGTAGTTGGGCCTCTTTACTAAATGGAACTAATGGTTTTGTATGTAGGCTTCTTTATTCGATATAAATAGGAATCGGTTTCTTTGGGCTTCTTTATTAAATTAGGCTATATGGGCCTATTTGTGTTGTCTAGAGTTCATCTTATTAGGAATTTGGGGGTTGTATTGGGATTGGGCCACTTTTTTTTAAGAAATATATAACATATATATTAAAAATAATTAAAAATATTAAAGTTTAAGGCGTATCCCTACACTCGTATCCAAAAATGAATATATATCCACGAATCCTTTTTTTTCATGGTTGAGGTGCCCGGGTTGTTCCAGCGTTACTGGCTTAATGGTGTTCCACAACACCTGAATTAAGGAAAAATTATTTTAGCAATTAAAAGTTAGTAAGCCAAAACCAGCATGTTTACTAACTTATGATAAATTTTGACAATATTGTCCTTATGCAATTTAAAATGCAACCCAACACTAATAACTCTGAAGGGCAATTCGGACATTTCAAAGCAGAAATTATACTTCCCACCCAAGTTTTATCCTGGAACAAGCTGACTTAAAGAGTGTGTGTTTTTTTTTTTTGTGAAACAACCTGGCTTAACACGTCTTTGTGAATCTTAAATCAGGTGTCGCGGCATGAGGAATCACAATGTGTTTGCTTGAAACCAAAGCTACCTAGTTATTATGTTCAAGAATACTTCTCGGATATTTATGCATTTTCTACCTATTATTCTCCACCTTTGAGCCGAGTTTAGCATTTTCCAAATAAATAACCACATTCAAGAAAAGGACTCTTTTTTGTCCATTGTAAAGGAGATCATTGTGGGAAAGATTGGTTATGCTAGCGCATTTACTAATTTTGCTTATTGAAATGAAAGAAACATGATTATTATGTTGTACGTTTACGTTTTTATTATAAACTTTCAAAATTTTAATCTAATTAATCTTTTCATTTTTTATTAATTAACTTTTTTTTTTTTTTTTGCTCATAAAAGTACAGAAGGTCCAATCTTGAAGTTCGCCTCGGGCTTAAATGTTTGGCTATAATGAACCTTCAAAGACATCTAGTGTATCATTTAAGCCGGTCATTTCGCAATACATAATAAACCAACAAAATGAGTAATAAAAAATGAGTCTAACGACTATACCCTACTAGGTTTTAGTGGTTTGGGGTATAGTCGTTGAACTGAGTCCCCCCATTGTGGTTGCTTGATCCCCTTTCTAGGGATGGTTTTTCCGCCTAATGTTTCGGTTGTGTTTTAATAATATCATCTGTTATCGTTGTGACAAAAAAAAACAACCTTTTTTTTTGCACAGCAAAAAGATTTTATTAATCAAAGATACAAGATTAAAAGGGACAAGAGAAAAGCGAGAAAGCCTATCAAGACCCAAAAGACCCAAAAGATTAGGAGGCTGACAAGAAAACAACCGAACAATATAAAAAAACGACCTTTATCACATCATAAGATTTGATTTGTATAATAAAATATAGCAGATAGCTTTACCACAAAATCCTCAAAGTGTCACAAAAATTTTGAATTCAGAAGTTGTCATCGGTTAGTGTCACCCAATTTTTTAGTATAAATTTTTGTACATATGATATGCTAAACGACCACGAGAGTTGTAAAATGGAATTCCTTGTGGGCCCATATAGCCCTCCATCACCATCCATTTATGTTATTATGTACCAACCGGACACAGTCGAAATCATAGACCCTTTGGTCCAAGATCTTTTCGAAGAAGACAACATATGCAAGAGTGCAGCAAAACAGAAAAAGGCCTCGTTGACAAGATTCTCAGGGTTAGTTTTCCAATAGATTTTATCAAGATTTTGATAAAATTAACTTCTTGATATTATTTATTCGTGAAAACATTTGATAAAATTTGTATATTTTTTAGATTTTTGAATGCAAAATTCCACAGATTTTATCACATGTTTTCACGAATGAATAAAAATAGGGGGTTGATTTTATTAAATGTTGATAAAATCCATTGGAGAACTCAGCCTGAATGGATTAGCTAAAGTGGTAATATGAATGTCCGGGTCCTGTAGTGAGAGCCTCAATACAGGATTATAGTGAAGACATTTGATTGTCTATCTCAGTAATGAACGCTCGGATTTTAAATCAAACAACGAATGGCTCAAATTATTTGATATTTGGATTAAATCCGAGCCATCGGTATCGAGATGGACTGCCAGATTAGCCTCACTACAACCTTCTACAGGGCCCCTAAATCTCTGAATGAGCTTCAAACTTTAGACATTTTAAGTTCGAAATTTGAAAATATATTGTGGTCAGCGAATTTCTTGTTCCGATGTGAATGGTCTGTCTTTAACCGAACTGGAAAAAGAATTTAGGTGAGATGCGCACAAGCTCCGGGCACAACTAACTTCCAAATCAAAAAAAAAGAAAAGGAAAAAAGAAAAAAAGAGGAGGCTTGTTGACAAGATTCATTTTGTAACTACTCTCCTCCTTTTGGGTGGGTATGTCTCTGTTTTTTTCGATTCTCACTCTCAACGGAATCTTCAAATAGGAGAATAGCTTTTTAAATTACACAAAAATACAAATTAAGTCAATTCCCACTGGGCCCCACGAGCTTATAATCTGAACCGGCATTACTGGCTGCTAGCCTGTGTATGGCATCTGTTGTCCTTTGCGACAGATGGACTTTTTGGCCAAACCAGAACAATATTTTTCCTTCTTGTGATGTTGTCATGTTGACAACTCTGGTGTCCAGGAAGTTTTTTTTTTTTTTGATAACTGAGGAACAGCTCTACAATAGGCCACTAATTGGACCCACTGCACGACCCAAACCTCGGAAGGAGCTGGCGCAAATTGGACCCCCCGCTTAGCACATGTACTCACCCTGTGAGGAATCGAACACCTAACCAAAGGGACTACTCCTAAAGTCAGGCACTCGCCCTAACCATTGGGGCAACCCCAGGTAGTTTACGAGCACTTCGAACCTACAATCATCAAATTTATGAGAGGTCAATTCCGGCATTCACTAGTGGGGCTTATATAAAGTCAAGGCAAAATCTTGTATGGATCAAGTAATTAATCCATAAGAATTGATAACCCAGCACAAGAGTTAGTGAACTCTTAAAGCTCTGCCCACCATGCCACCCGTTGGAGTTCAACACATATATAAGTCCTTTGTCCGCTTTTGTTTGTTCATCATGGGAAAACCGTGGACCTGTCAAGCTTGATTCCATTTGGGTCGCGCTTTGCTGATCATTTGGGATTTGACTTGCCTAGCCCAGGGTGGGGGGCAGGACGTTTCGGATGCAAGGCTTAGGAGTGACTATCGAGTGAATCCGTAAATTTCTGGCCTTGATTACTAGGCCATCGTCGGGGGTTTGGCATATATATACTCCCTTTGTCTACTTTTGTTTGTTCCTCCCGGGAAAATGATAGATTTGTGAGGCTTGATTCGATTTTCCTCACGCTCCACGATAGGAGGTGTCACGTCCTCATTTTTATAAAAAAACAAAAATAAAGAATATTCCTTACAATTAATAAGTCAAATGATAAAATATTTCATAAATCCTCCCCAAGAGATTTCCATTCAAAATGTTCATCTTAATATCCATTGGCAAATCAAGTATTTGGGCACCCTTGCCCCAAAGGTGAAATCAAATATTATCCCCTAAGTTATTACATAAATCCAAATGGTTAGAAGATTGATTAACCAAAAGTTACATTACCATTTATCAAAATACAAAACTTGAGATGGAAAAATATCTTCATGCATGCATAAGCTTCACATAATGCATCACTCCATAAGCATCCAATCTCATGCTCCATGCCGTGTACCTGGGAAAGATAGGGTGAGCTCACTAGCTCGTAGGGAAACCATACTACAACCGCTAGGCATATAAATATGATGAGTGCACATGATATGAATTAACATGAGAGGAGATGATCAAGGAACATAACGGAGGCCAAGACAAGTAAGACGTGTCCAAGAAGTAACCACGTGTCCAAGTGACTTCAAAGTGTCCAAAAACATTTCAAGGTTTCCCAAAATACCTATTAGTTCATTAAGTTTGTCAAAATCACCCACAAGTGTCATACGTGCCCAAAATCGTGTCCAAGTATCCAAGGTTGCCAAAATATCTTATGTACCTCAAAACATTTTCATTTCCAAGTACTCAACACCACCAAAGTTTCCATTTTTGTTTCACCAAGATCACCCAAGTTACTTACACAAGTTTAAAACCAAGTCCACATGTCGAGTTTCGACCAAACACAATAAATAGTCCTAAATCTCATTTCTCATTTCTTTCATTGAAGAAAAATATCATTTTCATTAGTACTAGGGATTTAATCCCTCTGCCGGGTTCCGTAGGCCCCGCGTGCCTTTGCTGGGTATTTGTAGGCCCCGCCGCTCCTCTGCGGGTTCCATAGGCCCCATGCCTTTCTTGCGGTATTTATAGGCCCCGCCTCTGCTCAGGGTTCCATAGGCCCCGCGTGCCTTTATCAAAAAATTTACCAAATGATGGCATTAGTGTAAAACACCTCATTATCACAAACATTTCATTAAAACTTTTATAACAAGTCCATTTCTCAAATTTCATTTCACCAAAGTGCCCTTTCTTTTGAAATGCCACAATTTTAAGCCAAAAGGCGACCAATCCAATATGCCTTGTGTCCGATACGCTTAACGAATTGTCCAATAAAAACACGTGTCAAAGTCGTAGTTTAACGATTTCAAAATGGTTTTTGGGGTTACCACGTTGCTATATATCAAGTATACGAAGTTCCGGACGATTGGAGGTCAAACGGACGTCAAAGGGTGGCCGAAAACCACTTAGAAAACAGGGGCAACAACATAGAAACAGGGGCAGCAGCTGCCTTGTCCAGAAAATGGTAGATTTTCACCTCTAAGGTGTGGAATTTCAACCCAAAACACAATTGAGATAGTTTAGACTCAAAATAGAGATGCTAGGCAACAATTAAACATGGAGGGATGTCAATTTCACTCCTAATTTCATCAATCAACAACCAATTTCATAGATTACAAAATCAAAGTGAGGAAAACCCACACAAAGAGGGCAAACATGATTTTTCAAGAAATTGAAGCTAAGAGCAAGATATATGCTACAAATCACAAGTATATAACTAGAGGATGTAGTAATTTGTTTCCCTACCTCAAGGTTTTGCTTGAAAATGGAGGATGAATTGAACCCTAGGTGTTGAAACCTCAAAATCCCGAAACTTGAGCTCTCGGTGCAAATCCAAGGTGACCCGAGCTCCCCACGGTGCGTAGAACACGAAAATGGTCTTGGTTCTTGAAGTGGTTGAGTGAGGAGGGCAAGATTTGAGCTTGGAGTGAGCAACAATGGAGGAGAGAGAGGAGAGAGAGAGCCGATCGGGTGAGAGGAGGGAGATGAGTGTGTTGTGTTTTAAAATTTGCAAATCTTCCCCCACACACTACTAATATAATTCCTTTATTACACTACACACCCAAATGTGACTTGTGTATATAATATGTAACCACAATACTTATTTTCATAAACCAAACTTAAGTAAAGACTACTCTTTACTTTAATTTATTTATGAAAATAAGGAAGTACCCCCCATTTGGAAACAATGGCATTTACAAAATTTTGAAATTCTAATCACATCAAAATCTCATCCCCCCACTTTTAGTACAAAACCGAAAATGGACACATTTTTCTCCGAAGAAAATGGGCGAAAGATGACTTTGCCTTACTAAAAAATAACTTCCGATTATACCATTTTGATTAGAAAAATCCAAGGAACAATTACCGGGACTTTTTATCGACCAAATCGAAGCTTCTCAAAAAAGTGATTTTTCAAAAAGTAATTAAATTTTCTGGGTCTTTACAGGAGGCAACACATGCAGCGGGGGTCCCAGAAGACAGCACCCTAACAGCCTGTTTGGCTGGTGGATTTGAGGGGGGATTAGCCAAGCGCCCCCCTTACATATCCCGGTCCCACCCCATCTCCGGTGTTTGGCAAGATTTTCTCCCACCCGGATTTGTTTACTGTTGGGAGAAGCAATCCACCTGCGGGTGGATTTGCTAACGACGGCCTCACCCCTGTCGTTAGCTAATCCGGGCGTTTTTGTACTAAATTGCCCCTCCAAATCCACCCCTGTCGTTGCCCAGAAACAGCAAAACCCCAAAACCAAAACACTGTAGTTTGTGAAATCGAATTACATGATAATTTTTCAACAAAATCCAGCAAAAAAATTCAGCAACATCAAAACCCAAAACGAATTACATGATAATTGTTCAATTTCATCAACAAATCGCAGAAAAAAAAAATGGCCATTCCGGTGGGTTTCAGACATTACCAGCGAGAGCAGGGGCGGACGCAGGATTTACCATCAGCGGGGTCAAAAATCTATAGCATATACTCCTTCATTCAATTTTGATGGTCCCTCGAAAGTATGTTAATTTTTCAGATAAAAGTTTAAATTATTTTCGCACTTGATTTTCTGAGTTTCTTTGTACTAAATTAAAGATCTCGATTAGTTCTTTAATTTGGTAAGAAAATTTAAAAATTATGAACTGAATGAATACTTTATTTTTTATTTGAAAATTGCACATTTTTTCGTAGGGATATATCAAAATAGGACGAAGGGAGTATACATTAGAATACTAAACGAAAAGAGATCGATTCAACCAAAAAGTAGTATGTCGTATTACTTGCGGGAGGGAGGGAGAGAGAGAGAGAGGAGTTAAAGAATAATTAGAACACAAAAAAGAAAATTATCTATGTGGCTGTGCTCCGCTTTATGATGGAACATAACATTCATTAAATGATCGAATATCCGAGAAGTTTTTAGGATAAAATTCAGCAAAACAATTCAACCTTTGCTTGTCAAAACTTGCAAATGAGTTGGATGGATTAAGACATGCAACACAAATAAGCAACTCAGTGTTCACCTCATTAAAACGATTGTTAAGCTCTTGGAGTTGCATATCTATGACCGTGTATAGAGAGACCATTTAAAAGGCAAAAGCAATGGGTGTAAAACCGAAAAATAATTGGGTGTGGATAACCCATCATAGAGAAAGTTAAAAAGTTCTGGGACCACCAAAAAAGGAAAAGATTGGAGGTGATCCGGAAAAATTATTTGGGCATAGTTATATTTATTTTTTGTTACTTAGGGCAAGATTAGAAAATAATCTATAGGGTATGGGGGCAAAATTACCAAAATACCCAAAATTATATATACACGGCAGTAGGAAATTTCAGTCCAGCGGGGTCGTTTGACCCCCCTTGCCCCTACATGGGGCCGCCACTGAGCGAGAGAGAGGGAGAGAAAGAGTGAGAGATGATCTGGAAGCGTGGGTGGCGGCATCGACGTGCGTGGCCGGTAGCGGTGTGTAGGAGATGGTTGCCGCCGACATGGTGGCGGTGGTGTTTGAGAGAGAGAAAAAAGGGTCTGGATATGAGAGGAAAAAAAAGGAGTAAATGGGGACAATTAAGTCATTTGCCTTCTTATCCACCCTCCAAATCCTACTTCTCAAAAAACCATCCAAACACCTCATTACAAATCCACCATTCTTAGGAGGTGGGTCCACCCTCATTACAAATCCACCATCAAATCCGCCCTCATTACAAATCCACCCAAAATCAAATCCGCCAGCCAAACGCACCGTAAGGCAAGGGTTCAAACAGAGTTCATAAAAACTAAACATGGGTACTACGGTAACTACTCATGCAAACCTTCGGTTAAAGTTATTTGTCATATGCTACAGCCAATGTAACTGGTAGTGTTATTTATTCATTTAATATATAGTGGTAAGTAGTGTGAGTCTTGGGTAACTACATAAAATATCCGTGTCTAGTTAGCGGTTCTATTTTCAGTTCTACATTATCTTTGCGTGCTGTGTGTTTATTATTTTGGCGTACACAAACATGCATTTTCGGGGACACAAAAATAAAATTTCCGGTGATATTTTTGAAATTTGTTTCGTTTAAAGGGTTTAATGTAGTCTCTTGGATGGTGTGTAAGAAAACTTTCCAATTTATTATCTACGGTAATAATTATTTTTAGTAGTATGTGAAAATCCACGTTCAAGGGACAAGCAAAGCGGACTACACATGCATTTGCATACTTCTTGGGACAAGTTTGTCATACTTCTACATATATACACACCAAAATGTCATACTTTTTCATTTACAAGGCACGACTTTAGAAAAAACCCAAGTGAATGTACACACTTTCACCCATTTGAACTTTGGTACGTAGTATGGTTGATTTTGATTGTGTATAGTTGCGTAACAATTCGAGTTGAAGGAGTTGTGTTTCATACAAAAAAAACACTGAGATAAGATTATATACTCAATATTTATCTCAAAACTCGTTGCAACGGGAACGATATGCACGCTAGGTCTTCTACCATAGCCATTAATTTCATGTTCGTTTTTTCTTGGTGAATTAACATCTCTGTTGGAGGATTGGAGAGGCCATAATTAGTCAGGTGCATGTGTGGGGTGTGAGGTTTTTTCTCTCGATCATAAATGTCAAAATCAAAAAAAATTGGGAAAAATTTCAAAATGGCACCTGAACTTTACACTCAATGTCCCAAAAACACCTGAACTTTAGATAGGGTCAATTAAACACCTGAACTTTCAAAACGCCATTTCTAAGGCACCTGGCCCCATTTTCCGTCCATACTGGACGGAAATTGCTGATGTGGCAATTCTCTTCCGTTAAAAACCTCATCACCACCACCTACGGCCATCACCACCACCTACAGCCTCTGCCGCTGCAAATTTTGAGCCACCACCACTTACAACCATCATCTCCACCACCACCAGGTCGTCACCAACTGTCATTTCCCCTCCCGCTGTCATTTCTCACCGCCGTTTGAACCACGCCATCACCAACCACTGCACCTTCCACCGCTGACTAGGCTTCGCCGCCCATTCTCGTCGCTGTTTGCTCGAATTTGTTGAGACGGTTGGAGAAAATTATTGTCCAAATGACAGCAGAAGGGGTTGCCTTGAGCAAATCTGATGTTCAAACGGTGTCGGAAGTAGTTGGTGACGACCTAGTGGTGGTGGAGATGATGGCTTTAAGTGGTGGTGGCTCAAAAATCGCGGCGCAGAGGCTGTAGGTGGTGGTGATGGCTGTAGGTGGTGGTGATGGGGTTTTTAACGGAAGAAAATTGCCACATCAGCAATTTTCGTCCAATATGGACGGAAAATGGGGCCAGGTGCCTTAGAAAGGGCGTTTTGAAAGTTCAGGTGCCTTAGAAAGGGCGTTTTTACAATTTAAACGCCATTTGAGGTAGTACTCTGGGATGTGTTGTATTGATGGAATGATTCAGAGTACCACGTAGCTGTGTACCGAGACTATTGAATATTACTCGTACTTTTTACCCCCAGATATACAAGAGATAGTGACTAGTGCTACACATGCATGCGTATGCATAATTACCCATTCAGGTAAATTATGCAGAAACAAGTACGCCCTTACAGTATTGAAGTGATTGTGATTCAGACGCGTTCAATTTTTTACTTTTCAAAGGTGATACTGTATGTTTATCGGTTTCGAAACTACCAAAAATAGGTTGGGAACCTGTCTGTCAGCAAACACCCAGTGTACCTGACAAAAAAAAAAAGTCCAAATTTCATTTTTGTGATGGGTTCTTCTATTATCATCAGCCCATCACAAAAAAAAAAAAACACACACACACACACACACAAGGGAGGGTGAGTTTCTAGTAAAATACAATTTTCTCACTGTAGTTTAAAATAGTTTTAGTTTTCACTAAATGACGTTTTTGTAACGTATGTGCGGAAAATTACTTGCTTTTACACTGTCGACAATTGAAGAAAATACTGACAATACAGTTTAGACGATAGTGGAAACTCAGCCTAAAACCCCATATTTGTCTTGGTATAATTTTTTTTTATCAAATTTCATGTTTGACTGATACGGGATTACTTTCGAAAGATCACATAAAGAAAGAGGGAATTATTTTAACTTTCTAGAGTTATTTTGTAACTTTCCCGGATATCTATTGTCTATCGAAAATTTACGGGCACTTTTATAATTTATCATTTTTACCACCCCAGGGATTCTATGGCATCCGACGTATAGGGAGAAAAAAAAAAACACTATTGGGATTAATAACAGTTACTATTTTGAAAACCAAACGTGAAATAATTCAGAATAAGATACAATTAGTCCAATTTCAACTAATCTGCGAATCAAATGAGGCGGAAAACTATGAAAAACTTTTGAAAGTAAAAAATGAATCCGACTATGTGCACGTATAAGGATATCATGCTCAATTGGATATCGGCAAGTATGTTTTCTAGATTCGCAGGGACGAAACAGCAGATTCGTCCCTGCGAATCTAAAAAACATACTTGCCGATATCCAATTGAGCTTATTTTTTACGGGGCCCCCTAAAATAATATTTTAAAATTTATGGTATTTTTTTGAAATTTTTTTGGGGCCCGCAGTGGGGCCCCCGCGTGTTGTACGTGCACAATCCGTGCACAATTCTACGTACACGTAGAATTTTTGGTAAAAAATTGATGCCATCACTTTTCCCATTGGCTCCATTCTTCAAGGGAGAGTGGAATTCTGGCCAGCCAAACCTTTCATGTGCCAGAATTCATTGGCATTTTAGTGGACTCTGTACACAAAAAGACACTTTACTCCTAGTAATGGGTTCCCACAACTTGTACTATTGATCCCTTCAGGAAAAAAGGAAAAAAAAAAGTACGTAAAAACTGTTAAGGGTGTTTCACAAAACGTGTTTTTAAAATAAAATGACTTTCACGATTTTATGAGAATGATCTGTCTTGATTTTTGAAATAAACTAGTTTTTTGTTAGTGGTTTTTGAAATAATTTGGTCAGATACTATTGTCCTTGCCGTTAAATTTTTTAGGACCGCTTGGGAATTTTAGGAATTAGTCTGAGATGCTTGTAAATTGACACGAGACACCTTATAGTAATAAAAAAAATAAAAATGAAGTCATAGGAACTAGGAAGTAAAATTGTTGGGTCAAGTGCTGAACAGTCCTCCAGTACTGGAACAGCTCATTTCAACTCATTCTTCTATATATAAGTATCCAACACAATCAATGTGACATTTACAATTGCTCACGATCCCAATATTTGTAGTTATGTGAAAAACAAGCAGTAGACAGCTAATCAATTGGAGAGTTTGACACTTCATAAAACAGAGTTATACTCCTATATACTATAGTCAATCGACAATATTTTTGGTATTTTTGAACAAGTTATCAAATCAATTAATGTACTATTTTTGTCCGTGTGTGTTTGTTCATTTCCCTTATTCCACACCCCTTGAAAATTTTTACATATCTTTCAATTCAAATCTATAAAATATGCAATGTGGATCTTATTTGGTATTACATCTCAATTAGTTCCATTATAAGAAAATTTTAAAATCATGAAGCCCATTGTAAAATGATAGATATAGATAGTTTAAAACATGACACAATTACAGAAAATGGACCAACAAACACGGACGAGCATGTGAGAAGAATGACTTGCAACTTATTGATTTGACAATTTGTAATCAAAGAATACCAAAAATACCATGGAGGAAATTCGGCCTTGATATTTTCCAATAAGATGTAGCTCTTGGCCCATTTGGTGCTACCCCTTGGCTTTCAACGAGAATGTATGGATTTCGAGTTCATGGAGAAATTTCGATCCCCCTTTAGTTGTTAACCTATTACACCCCTCTAACCCCGGTGATGCATGTATATGCAAAACAAAATTTGTCCAATATCTTTGGCAACTGTATCTCCAAGGTAGGGTTGGTAATTTCTTCCGACCCGTTCGAATCCGATCTGATCCCCGATCAGAATAGATCGGCAATATGGAGATTTGTTTGAAGATTGGATAAGATACGGAGATTTTTTTTAAAAATGTATGGGGATCGGGTAGGGGGTGGAGATAGGCATGTACCCTAGGGGTGCACATACACCGGGCTGGATCGGGTTCGGGCCAGGCTTATACTAGATAATAACGAGATTAGTGCATTCCCAAGCCCGGCCCAATTATAACCGGGCTTCATTTAATTTGCCCAAGCCCAACCCAAATAAAATTTTAATTTCCCAAACCCGTCCAAAAAGCCCATTTATCTTACTAAAACATAGTATTACAAACATAAATTAATCAACCATAACGATCACAATTACAATTCACAACCATAATAATATATTTAAAGTTTTAACTTCTTACAAAAATATTAAAAATAGACTATAAATCAAAGTGCAATTAAAATATTCAAAAAGATGGAACTCCGATATATATCAATCTCTATATGTAGTATTTAAATAAAATATTATTTAAATCGGACCGGGCCGGGTCGGGTCGGGCTGGGCTTTAGAAGAGTTTCCCAAACCCAGCCCATTTAGTAAACGGGGCTTAAAATCTCAACCCAGCCTGGCCCTATGAGCCTGAATATTTGTCCCAAGCCCTAAAAAAACCGGGCTGGGTTGGGCGGGCTACCGGGCTGGTGTGCACCCCTACCCGCCCCGAATCCGTTCCCCAATCCATCCCCGCCCCGCTCCGCCCCATCCCCGAATTCCCAAATATAGGAGTCTATTCATGAGTTATGAAACTTTTGGGTCACACTAAATTTTCTCTAAACATTTTATTGATAATTGAACTTTGTAATACAATAAATGTGATTAAATAGGCATCACTATAATTTGAATACATTCCAACTAGGTTGACATCTACTTAACTATCAATCATATGCATTCCTTAAAATAAACACAAAAAATGCAAAATTTAAAAACAATATTTTTCCAATCGAGTTTGGTCATTACCGTAAGTGTACTTTTTGTACTTTACTTCATATGAAGTTGAAGATCACCCTACTTAAATACTCCTTTACGCTATCTTGCTTGTGGTTTCTTTAGTTATCAAATTAGAAATCCAGTTGATACTTGATACAACTTGAATTGAAGCTGACAAACACTTACGCTTACACATGATGACATGAATACCGTGTCGTGCCGTGCCACAGATAAACGTACCGTGCCCGCACCGGCTCGGCCTGTTCAACACCTCTTCTTGTAACTTGATTTTATCATTTAATTTGTAACCGGGATTCTAAATTTCTAGTAATCTATTTTTTTTTAAATGATTGGATCCCCGAATCTCCGTGGGGATCCCCGTTCCCCATTTGGAGTGGGGATGGAGGATGAAAATAAAGTCTCGTTGGGGATCGGGCAAGGGATGGATATGGAGAAGGGGTTTGGGGATTAGGGGTGAAGATAGTACTCTCCAGCCCCGACCCATCCCCATGTCCATCCCTACTCCAAGGCTAACGTGTATCAACACGTTAATATACCAAGTACAATTCATTTGTTTCGAACAGGCATTGGTTATGGACACGGGGCACAGGAGGCTGCTGTGTGTTGTCCATACGGGTCTCGTCCGAGTTTAAAAACATGATTCGAACTGTTTATTATGTAGAGCTCAAATTTTTTTTTTCATTACAGAAAATAGATACAAAAATATATTGCAGAATATTCTAGTTTGTTAAACGCGATGAGCTATATAAAGTGTACAATTCGGATCTTATCTTTTTAGCTCAGGACGAGACCTGTATGAGCAGCAGTCTGCTCCATTAGTTATTTTGTTTTGAGCCGGTATACACTACCTGCAGCATCTCCAATGCATTTCTATTTTCTCTTTTAGAGACTGGTTATGACATATCGATGGGAGATTTTGTAATTTATCCCCTCTTTTCCTCAATTTTTTGTACATTTTGGGATCATCGTTGTTTTTAAAAATTTTGAGACTAGAATGGAGGTATGAGTCTCTATATTTTGAGACTCAGAAGTAAATTTGGAGACCAAATTTCTAAAAAGGACGATGGGTCCATCCAAGAATATTCTTTCATAAAGTACAAAAAATAGAAGAAAAGAGGGATTAGATTACAAAAGCCCCATCTCCATATATCACATCCAATCTCTAAAATAGAGATATAGAGATTCATTGAAGATGCTATGAATGACAAAGTTATATG
>JADGMU010001087.1:0-30404 GCA_016920895.1 Vaccinium myrtillus | reverse complement strand
GGATAAAAGTATTGCCTTTTACCACTCCTAGTCAAAATGACCCAATTTCTTGATGTAAAACGGAGCTCGCCTTGAAAGCCATTCCACTTAACTCCCTTAAGAAAGAATTTAAATGAACTTTCTTAGCCTTTGAACAAAATTTAAATAAAATCATGCTCAGAGCAGGTAGTGAAAGAGTCAATGCTCCTACCAGGCGTCCATATATAGCAATGGGAAAATCACAGCGGACACAAAAATGAACTCGCTCGCCAAGCTGGCGACGGGACCTGCGACCGACAGTCTTAACAAGTGAATTAGTAGTTGCTGAGCCAAGGCCCTTGGCTACAGGAAGATCTGCAAGGATTAGATGGTCAGGACATGCAACTGTCACAGTTTCCACTGGCACGGTCTTTCCCCCAGAGGCCCCTTCTACGGATTGAACACTTCTAAGCCGAATCTGAAGCATCTTCATAGAACCAATTCCCCTTATCCACTCTGTGCTAACAGCCTAACCTAAAATAAAAAAAAAAAAAGATAAAACAAATTCAAGCCTTGTAATGAGGGACAAAGGGGTGTTAAAGGATAATAATAATAATAAAAGAGATATTCAATCAAAGATCATATTTTCTTAAAGATTAAAATCAACTATATCTCTCCAACCACAAAAGTACAGCTTGTGTCTGCTAGATATTGCCAAGTGAGACATTTTTTAGATTTGATCCTCCAAACCACAATCAATTGCATATTTATTTTGAGTAAGATCCCTAGTAGAGGAATTATAAAGCATTCACCCTTGGGGAGGAGAAAGACGAGCAGTTTACACCATAGTAGTGGCTACTGCTCCACTGACTCTAGCACTCAAGGTTGTCAAAGCGTGAATCGAAATGACCCATTTCCGAATCGTGAATCGTAACACAACCAACACTGCAAGAGGGCACAATACTTTGTGCAAGGAGTAGAATGGTACAATACGACGAGGCTGGGATGATACTTTTGATCCTACTCTTTTCGATCCTAGCCCCTTCTCTAGTTTCATTGAAGACACCAAAAGCCCATCTATTTTTCTTGCCCCATCTCCATTTCTCTCTCTCTCTGGTTTGTTTCCAGGATGATGTCTCATTTTACAAATGCATAGAAATGCTTACCCGATGAGTTTTGCCCTCCAGTCATTAACCAAAAGAAGTGCGGCTGCTGCGCAATGCGCACTTCGTTGGCCTGGTGTTCCGCCAAATTGGCCATGAGGTCTCCGGCCAGTGAAATGCGTCTCTTTTGCCTACAGGAGCTTGTAGATCAGCTCCCAATCTACTTCCCTGAGCTTTGCATGAAAAAAGGGACTCGAAGGGCTGTTTCGGGACTTCTTGTGACGCCTCCTTCATCTACATAATGCGGTTCGGGGTCGCAATGGAGTCGGCACAACGTTATAAGGCAGTAGGGTGAAACATACTCGTTCGATACTTCTTCCGGTATGGAATCCATCCCTCAATCAATCTCATGGACTAGTTGTTTATTAATGTTCTTCAAAATAACTTACTCCATTTTTTTTTTGTCTTACCAGGGTCGTAGGGCGTATGCTGAAAAACCCATTGTTTATGAAGCGGGTGCAGAAGAAAGAACAGGTGATCCTGCCTTTGTGGAGAACAAGAACTTTGTGAGGGATGTGATCACTGGAGAGTTTAAGTGCTATAAATCGTTCCGAATTGGCTCAGCAGTGAGTATTTGATGGCACTATTTAATTGTTTTGCCTAAATCTTTTTGTTTCAAGTTCATAATATGATTGTTTGTTGTAAAACAGACTACTGGTTTATATGTCAACAAGAAGGCGAAGGGTGAGAAACGCCTCAATCATGCAGTATTGGCTATAGGCTTTGCAGCCACAAGAGATGATGAAGGTCGTGATATCGGCTGTTGTATTTGCTAGAACTCCCACAGGATTGATTTTGGAATAGAGGGCGGGGACGGGTTTGATGTCGGCTAGTAGTGGGTCCAAGAGGAAGAATCCGGAGCCTACAAGGAGGTTTGAGAGGCTTCTAATAAAGAAGGAGGCCCGAGGCCGAGCCTGAGCCAAGCAACTATCAGAGGAAGAAGATCTAGGTTGATGATGAATGAGGTCAACAATGCAACAGAACCTTATGCTTCTACAAATCGCCCTATAGTAGCAGTTTTTAGATGAAATTATGATAGCCTTTTTCGTTTTTTGATATTTGGGGATAGTCGGGAGTTACTCCTATTTTTGGGTAGTCGGATATGGTTGAGATTGGTGAACTGCATTTTGGATATATAGGAATGAAAGGTAATTGTCTTTTGGGATACATTTGGAATTACAACAAAGAACACAAGGGATGAAGAATGTGTCAACTGGTTATTAGAGGAATAGCTATGGTTGGTACTTCATAGGGAGTAATTGCACAAGTACTTATTTTGTGAGGTGCTTTTCTCTGTTCGTTTACATTTTCTATGATGTTCATGCTCTCTAAGTTAACTCGTGTATTGCATCTATGCTTCGAATTCTAGCTTAATATGTATTAAGGTTTCATTGAATTTAATTTTTTGTGGGATCTTTATGCCGGTACATTGTTGTTTCTTACCGCTATATGTTGATTTCGTGGCTTCAAGTTTCTTATTTAACAATCAAATTCCTATTGTAGGATTTTCTTTCTTCCCCACACCGCTTATACAATAAGAACAAATAAGGGCGATAGTAGAAAGGTAGACTTACAATGGGAGTTTGATCACATCCTCCAACATGATCACATCCTCCACAAAGTTCCTATTCCCCGGCAAATTACTGTTCTCCACAAACACAGGATCACCTATTCTTTCTCCACATAGGCAGGATCACATATTCTTTCTTCCGCACCTGATTCATAAACAATGACTTTTTCAACATACGCCTTAGTGCATGTGCATCTTTAATATAATGAAACAATAAATGAAAACAGTCAATATAATCTTTGGGGCAACAATCTTTCAATGACATAGATGCTCTTGAGACCGTCTCAATCATACACAAAAGTGTTCCTGCTTTCACTTAAAATTGCTCTATTGCTGCTCTATTGCGCCAGTATACCTACTTAGTGCACGGATAAACAAGAGATATGAACTTGGAAACAACTTCTAGATTCAAAACTCAGCAGCCAAATTACACAGATGTCTATACAAACCTCCAGTGCCACTGAATAGACAACAAAAAGTTCATTTTCCTCCAAACTACCCCAAATGTCGCCGACATGAGCGAGTAAAGAAGCACACACTCCAACCCAGTAACAAGAATACCCAAAAACTCATAACAATAATAACGACATTGAGGAGCAGTGGTAACAAGCTCAAGGAGACAACAAATGTATCACGGGTATCGAACAATGTGATCGGAACTGATCTTGCCAAAAAAACAGTGCATGAACTTCACAATAGTCGCACATCAATCGAATTTGAAAGGCCGAGAAATTCATTCCACCACAGTGAAAATAAAAACTGGCACAGACAATGTTTCTTAAACTTAGGTGTTCTAACAAAAATCAATGGAAACAAATATGAACATCAATCGCGATATAGAAATCTATTTACCAATAAAAACTATTAAATCCTACAAGTATTCACATATACATATGGTAGCAATTACCGAATAATGAAAACATCACTATACGTATACAGATACTCAAACACGTATACGTACATGTATATTGTTAGTCTGAATTGAGAGAGAAACTTCAGAAAACAGAGATTTTGATCAACTTGGTGTTTCTGAATAACTGCTCTGATCGAATCTCTGAATTTAACCACCGCCGACGGTTCCGACAGGTCTACGGCTAAGCCTAAAAGACGAATTTAACCACAGCGTGATTCCATTCAAGAATCCGGTGGATTTAATCCTAAAAGACCTCCCGCTAAGCCTTCACAGCTTTTTCGGACCATGCAAAGGACAGCTTTTCCGGTTGATTACTCCTGAAATGTTCGATGGACGGGATGGACTTGCGGCCATCTCCCAGACAGAAAGCGTGGTTTGGAAATACGATTTCGGAAAATGTGGTTTGCAAACGCGCTTTTAGGATTAATTTAATTTTTTGATTAATCCGTCTTAACTGCCGCAGAAAGCGTGTTCCTCAAACACGTTTTTAAGAAAGCGTGATTTCTAAGCACGTTTTCATGTAGTTTTGAAATAAAGTTGAAAAATGCGCTTTTAATTAATAAAGTTATAAAAAAAACGCAAAACGGTTAATTGGCCCGCTGGTTTGTTAATTTGGGCGTGGGGGTTTTTATTTTATTTTCTGCCGTTTAGTACTGGGCCGTGGGTCTGGGTCGGATTTGGGTCATGTTTGATTTGAGGGTTTAGGAGGAATTTAGGAGAGAAATTTGGTGCCCAACCGGCGCGCATCTCGACTGTCCAAATTTTGGACGGTTTATATATTAAAGATAGAAAGAGGAGAGAGAAGAGAGGGAACTCCCACCAAAGTGAAGACAATAACTCAACGGTTTGTAATCCATTTTGGGTTTGAACTCCCACCAAAGTATATCTTTCAGGTATGATATCATTGATATGGCATTTGATGAGGACACTGGTACGAGTCGACAACGCGAAAAAAAGAAATAGAGAGGCTTGTGGTATCAATTTTCGCAAGTCGAGCTCCACCTTGACTCCCACCATTGGAGATGCTCTTAAATGGTGATATAAAAAGAGGAGTTTGGAGTTAATTTTTTAAGTCAATTGCTTGTTTGTTTTTGTTTTTGTTTTTTTGGTAGTTCACAAAGTTTTGGTCGGGATTCATAAAAGGTAAAACTATATGACCCGAATTCTGTTAATTTGTTCAGAAAGGCTCAGGTTGATTGTTCTTGTAAATGACTAAGTTAGGTAACCATCACCAACAAGGGGCGGCCCCAAGTAGGGGCAGGGGGCAGCTGACCCTCCGAGCCGGAAATTCTCCCTAGAATATACATATTTTTTTTAGTTATTTTTATAATTTTGGCCTACATGAGTATATCTTGTTGTTTTTACGTTGTGTTTCTTTCCCCACAAATAATTCACTTGCCCCAAATGTGTTGAAAATTTGCATGTAACTTCATAAGGAACTATCAAAATGAAACAAAAGACTACATATTGTAAATTTTTGACCCCCTAAGGATAAATCCTGCGGCCGCCCCTGCCAACAACAATACGCAAATAGCAAGTCACATTACTCCTTTGCGTGACCAAGTTCCATTTCTATGTTTAGTGTTCATTTTTTGTAGGTTTAATTTTCTTGTTATTTCTACCAAAAAAATAGGTAACCATCGCCAACGACAATACGCAAATAAACATAAACAAAATCACAACATTAAGGCTCCGGACGTAAAATATTTTCTGGTAAAATGTTTTACCTATTTTCCGGTGTTTGGCTAGGAAAAAAGGTAGTAAAATCTTTTCCCCGGTAAAACATTTTGCACCCATGGGGTGAAAATGTTGGTGCAAAATGTTTTCTTCTAATTTCAGCCGTAAGTTGTTTTTGGGTAGATGGCCCGACAATTCCAAGGTGACAAAACGGAGCAGCTGTCTATGTGGAGGATTACGAGCGAGCCTTTCTCTTAATCGATTTGCTGAGTCATTAGTTTAATGAGGAAGGTTATAAATAATGGAGGGTCGGGACCAATGAATTAAAGGCTGTATTTAGGAGATATTCATTGTTTTGGAAATTTTTTTTGTCATGTGCCAACCAAACACAGGAAAATAAAAGTAAAATAATGTATTTTCAACAAAAGCATTTTACATGAAAAACATTCTACATTATAAAATATTTTACGTCTAAACAAACGGAGCCTAATTTTTGGAAGAAAAAAAAAAAAAAAAACAAAGGTGCATTTCCGGAAAGATGAAAATATAAACAAAAAGCAAACTAAATCTACAATCCCTCTCATGGTTGCCTTACCATGAGAAATACTTACTTCTGTGGAGGGAATTTGATTAGAGACTGGGATGGTATTTTAGTTAAATTCATGAGAAATGGAAATCTAGTTGAAAGAGAACATGTTTATGGCGTACCATGTCGCGAACATTACAAAAAATCTGCCAAGTTGATAAATTCTTTCCTAGCGTCTTTCGTCAAGGACCCTTTATTATCAAAAATCGATACAATAAACCCCAGGGGCAAATAAGTTCTTATTCTGCTTTTGAAATCCACCAGCAACTAGGCTTCACTGTCTTGATGTCTATCCTCTAATCTCAAGATGACTCGATACTTCTGACGAACTTCTTAGCCTGTCACGAAAAGAAAAAACATAACACGTAAAATCAGGCTACACGATAAGTGGACAAATCGAAAAATGAGTTGCAGAGAATGTACATATCTCAGTGTCCCAAAACCACAGTTTAGTTTACAGTTGAGTAAATTTTCGGCCAAACAGAAGAGAAGCAAGCTACAAAACATTGTTGTCTCTCATGTTTGTGACATTTACCTGCTCTAATGTCAGAAACATGATCACATTCCAAGATCCTAACCGTCCAAAATTCGGGATAAAGCCCTTGTAGAAAGCTAAAGGTCCCTGCAAACCAGAGAAAATTCTGAGGGTCAGAGGTTGTTGAGAATCACCATTTCACACTTTCAATTCAAATGTTCATGAAAAGCTAGATTAAAAAGGTAAATACAAGCCCAACTAAATAACAATCATTACCTGCCGATAAAAAAAAAGAGTCATTAGCTAAGAAGATAGCCAACTAGATCACAATAAAGCAGTTTTCTTTTATGTTCTTATTATGTGATAGTTGGCTTTAGACCAGGGGATGAAAGTTACCATGTATGGAAAAAGACTCAATCTCTCCAGGCATATTACAATTCGTAGATAGGCACAAATCAACTGTCGAGTACATAATTTTTGTTCTATCTCTTACAAAAATACAGCGATTCCAGAAATAGTCAAGAGTTTTCTGGCATTTCTTTCCAAATCTTCTTTTTCATCAAAATACCGAGATTCCAGAAGCAGTCAGAGTTCTGTAGCATTTCTTTCCAAATCTAATAGTGATAAGAACAGGGACCGAGCAAGGCTAGTGGGGCAGTGGGGTCAAAATCTTGATCAAAATCGTACACGACATGTTTTGGGGATTCAGTTTTTTAAGATAATAAACATCGCATTTAATTAATATTAAAAAAATCCTTTGCTGAATTTTATTTTTTAAAAGTCATACAGGATAGTCTCATTCAAAATGCAACTCAAAGATGTCTTTTTCAATTAATACAATCAACCTATCATTCATCTCTTGAATTGATCACATTCGATTTGGAAAAACTTACTCTTTTCAATTTTCGGAGCAAAATTATATTTCTTAATTTCACTTATTGTTTTTGGGCAATTTTATATTACTTTTGTAAGGAGCCTAAAACAATACAACTTTACCTTTTTGTGGGGTCAAATACACTTAAAAATGCTTCAGAACTATATCCATAATGGGGATTTTTTGAAAAATTAAGTGGGGTCAATTGTATTCCTCAGCCGATGGATAAGAACACTGTTAAACCACTATGTACTTCATAAATTTTTTTACCATTCTCATCCTCAACATTTTACTACTATACGGAAAAGAACAACTACAAGAAGAACATATCTTGGCGAAGAAGAAAAATTTCTACACAATAATGTTCTTTTATAAATATTGGTAAAAGAAATGATGAGAAGGAGGAGGAACAATTCAGTAAACATGGTAGAAAAATGGCATACTTACATCGTTTCTCAAAGTCTTGACAAAACAATCAATGGTACTTTTGTACGCAGAAGAATCCCCCATCATTCTTGACTTAACCTGCACCATAATATTATGTACAGTTGCCTCAATAAGCCGCAAGTCTCAATCCAAGTATACTTACAAGAAAGCAAAGTTTGAATAAACCTCAATTACACTGTTCTAGAATAAAAAGCACTCAATGATATAAAATAGCTACCAGAGGTGTTCGGAAATTTCGGGAAAATGACCTAAATTAACTATTTAAGGTATTGATATACATATTATTCCACATGATTGCAAGACCATTCCGTCAGCCAAACAATTGAGTTCGGTTTTAACATGGTTTGAGTTAATATATGAGAACTCTTGAAACTAAAACTGACATAATGCAAAATGCACCCTCATGAGTCTGATCATGATCTGAAAGCATAGTGATAATGTCTGTGCACTGACTTTTATAGTTGGCAGTTCCTCCCATTTAGAATGCATTTATGCAAAACTAGACAACTTACAAGACTGATCACTCCACGAGTCATTTAAGGTTGTTTAATTCTCTTCGCCTCCCAAAATAGGAGACAACAAATGACATACTAATGGCTATTTACCTTAACTCTTGAACACAATGAAACTATACTGACCAAATGATCAACTTATGTGAACTATTATGTCAAGATGACTTTCTAAGTTGAGAATAGGTTTTGATTCGAAATCATCCTCTCCCGTAAACTCATGGTATAAGAGCTTCTGGATTTTTAGTACATCTGTCTAACAAGACCTCGTGATGCCTCAACACAAGTCAACATGCAACCATGAGCTAGACGTGATCATAGTAGGAAAATGCAGAAGAGCACTAATGACGACAGTTGCAGTAGATAAACACAAAATCACGGGAAATATGAGGAAAGTTCTCAAGTGACTATTGACTTGCCACATGCCCTTAGTTCTCACCCTAAGTTCTAAAACATCAGCAGACTAATAAAAGGATCTCCTCCAGCAACCAGAAAAACATTGAAACAGAAGTGGTTGGAACTTGAGAATAACATACCACGTCAACTGGAGAGCCAATGCAGACTGCGAAAAATCCAGCCCCCAAAGCAGAAAACAAATGAGTAACAACATTATCTGTGAATCCAGGAATCTTTAGAATTGTCTGCATAGAGATGAGAAGGTGGGATTCAGAATACAGCTTATTGAGCACAATACTACATTACAAAAAAGAGAGTTAACAATGGGACTTCTAAGAGTAATTACCTCCTTCACTTGGTCATAGCTAGCTAGTTCAGCAGCATTTATAATTGCATTTCGGGCAACATTAGGCCCAAGCCCAGTCCATAGAGCCCCAACTCCTTCCTACATTATAAATCTAAATTCCTTAAATTGGGTAAAAGCACCAGACTAATAGACATTATATTTTCTTGGAAGAAGAGACCAGAGGTCTATTGGGATAGAAATTTTGACCTGTCTGACTATGGTAGAATAAGCATTCATTGCACCAGAATAACGCCTTGGCACACCAGGTGGCAATTTTCCTTCAGCTTGGAGTCTAACTTTAACGAGATCAGTAGGATTTGCAATTGCAATTGCAACAGCACCTATTTGAAGTGCAGGCATGCCACTTGAGATCGAGAAGCAGAGAAGGAATGGGTACGGGTTGAATAAAATAACCCAGTAATATATCTAAATTCTGACGAGGCAACTACACAAGTTACACAAAATTCCAACATAAACATGCAAAGCAGCAAAAACATGACCATTGCAAAACCATCTACCACGTATTCTCACCCGTAGTAAGTGCAGCAAGTACTTTTTTGGACAAAGGAACGTCCCCAACAAAATTATCACCCACATAGAAGGCCTTAACCTGTTGATACACAAAGTCATGCGTAAGAACCAGCGATTCTGCCAGTACAAAGAGCATAAGTAACTTGGTCAAGCATAGGAAGTAGATATGAAACATACAGGTTCGTACATCCCAATTCTGAGGCCTCCAAATAGGCATTGACGATGTAGTCCAGGTACAATGCCTTTCCAGAGAGAAGCTAGGCCTTCTTCTCTTGCAATAGTGCCAACTGTACCTAACATTCCCTTATATTTTGGTAGAGTTAAAGCATCCCCTGCAACTGCTTTCTTTTGGAGCTGAAGCCTAACCTTAGCAGTGTCCAACGGAATAGTACACAGCTGCACAAGGTCAAAAGTATGTGGATCAGACGACCGTAGGAAAACATCTTAAATCAAATACCTATGAAACAAGGTGTATCATTTAAGGAACCCTTCTATCTTCACTGTCATAAAAAGGATGACTAAAGAATCTAAAACTCGTTCCACACATACAACAAATACTTAAAACCTGTAATTAGTTGAGACCCAATTTTGTTTTCTCAACACATACTTGATTTTTTTCTTGGCAATTTTACCAATGGGTCCTGATTTGTGGACACTCCAATTTTTTGACGTATAAGTCTCTTTTGGGCCTGTGTTGACTGTTTTGCCCCTAACATCTGTGAGAATTGTATAGTGAAAGTAAATGGATGATGGGGGCATCTTGGGAAAGACGGCCAAAGGTCGTTATAAGGAAGTTATGTTCCTTTGGGCAGGCCCAGAACGTGCAGGTTTCCTAACATTGGACTTCAACATAAATCTACCCTATTTTTGCACAAAGAGACATTAGAAGAGTAGACATCTGATGATAATCATATACTATTAAAACTCTTACATCCAGCTCAGTCTGATAGAATTGAGGCACACAATCACCAGATTGAGACTTGGAATCAATTTCTGTTCCATTAAGGACACAACAACTATATAACTATCCAGCAGTTCTGCTACGTAAGTTCTTTATCCAACATACATAACCATTTCCTATTTTTCCATAAACCCTACATATAACCTCATCAAATTATGTAGGAATTCATACTAACGATTATACATTTATCAAACCGAAATCACCACTAATTCGCCAACATCAATAAGTAAAATTCATGAACCCGTTCCAGAATTAGAATTCGAGAGTAAAATAATCAAAATCCGTGAATGCAAGGAGTTTCATATACAGTCATTCACAAAACCATTCCGAAAGCACCATTAATTCGCCGACCTTGAAAACGATAATTCATGAAAGGGTTCAGGAAATTAAACTTCAGAGTTCAAAATCGCACACGAGCACAAGAAATCGCCAAAAAAAGAAGAAGAAAAAGACAACTGATAGAAACGATATACCTCAGCGAAGCAAGCAGCAAATGCGCTGCTGGCGAAAGTTCCAGCAAAGGATATATTCGATTTCGCGTTGTGATCTGCCATTGGAGGATTCAATCCCCAAACCCTCCAGATGAGAGAGAGGAAAACTCAACAATGAAGCTCGGACTCTATATCAGCCAAGAAGCATGTCTTTTATACATACAGATATATATGAAAATGGGGAATCTCGGGAAAAGGAAAAGCGGAGGTGGATGGCGCAATTGGGGTTTTTGGTTCCGTGCTGTCAATCGTCACCCGCCATTTATACGTGTTTACGTTCGTGGGTTTAAATTACCTACGGTTTGTTTTCTTCTGAGTTGCTGCAATCTCTGAATTTGGTCCAATAGTGGGGGGCCACGTTACCCCGAGGTGGCAAATTGGGAAACGAAAATGATGCGGAGATTTTATTGTAGTTTATCCTTCCTTTTCTTTGTTGGAGCAGAGTCATTGGGACAATAAGATTGGATCACCAACGTGGCCTCGTGTGCAATTTTAGTAAATGTCAGAGAATAAGAGCATCTCTAGCGGCCTCACAATTTCCTCTCGAACGCTACTAGGGGTACAACCCTCTCGGAGGTTTTGCCTCACCGTTTCAAATTAAAGTTTTAATTTGAAACGGTGAGATTTCCAAACCTCCCAAATCGAAAATGTTTTAAGAATAATGAACACTTAAAAAGCGGTCCCACCACCGGCCTCATCCATTTCCTCTCGGAGGTTTTGCCAAGCCAAACCTCCCCAAATCGACACTTAACTGTCCCACCTTCCTCCTCGTCATCGACACCTAACTGTCCCATCTTCCTCCTCGTCAATTCCACCTTTCCTGAAGTGACCAAAGACTTAAAATGCGACCAGAGCGTAGAAATCGAAACAAAATTGATGTTGAATAATCAAGTCCAAGCTCTGATGACACTTTGAAGTCTTCGTAGTTTTCTTCGGAGAATTGGGGATTTGTGTTAAACCCTAATTTTTTTAAATGCCTAAGGTGTTTAGGCTTTCGTATATATAGTAGTTAGCTTATAGTGAAAATGACAATTTCTTTAAGCACAATACGTAACAATTGCTAGAGATGCTCCAAGAAGCAAGTTGATATTGCGTATTAGTGAATGTAGGCAAATAATTTAATTGACTGCAACTTTCTTTGATTTTTGTGGGGGAAAAAGGTTGGAAAAAGACTAAAGTGAGACAAAGGATTCTTATGTCATCTCCAAAATGATAAGTGTAATCTCGTAATTCTTGATTGTGAAGATGAGTTGGTATGCATTGTAGGGAAAAAAAGGAGCAATTTTCTCCGGAGTTTAATACAATGTTTGATGGGGAATGATAAAGATCACGATATACAATTAATGTGATATGAACAGTACACTAAGATTAACGAACCCAGATGATCTTAATGAAAGACAATTTTCTCCCAAGTTTGATACAATTTTTGATGGGGGAAGGATAAAGATCACGATATGAACGGTACACTTAGATTAACGAACCCAAATGATCTTAACGCGATATATAAAGCTGTTAAAGAATTGCATGTCAAACTCTCACTGTTCAGCAACTTGGGGCATAGCCACTAGGGATCCGGGGGTGTGCTATGCAATCTTGACCGTCCGTCTGGGGGGCGTGTGTTTGTGTGTTGTGTCATCTGGACAATTGATAACGATTTGAACTGGCCTGATTGCACAGCACATAGCTGTGCACGCCCCCGCTTCTAGCCACGAGGCACCTCAACATCCTTCTCAATATACACCCGCATAGAATTGATACACTCAGTCTTCGGCCCAAACAAATGCGTGATTCTGAAGGGAGTATATTTTACAGCCTCGTATATATATTTATTTCATGTTCTCCAAATGTATTAGAGTGGTGTGTGTGTGTGTAGGATACTTTTGACAAATTTATTGGAACCACATTAGGATAAAAGACAGTGAAGCAACTGGACGGCAGATCACATAAGAATGTATACCAAATTCCCAATACATGAAAGTGGATGACTTTATAGAGGACAATGGGCCATGTGGGAAGCATGTCACCAAAGCACCAAAAAGGCTACGAATGGTTTTAAAATGAATGCAATTCAATTGGGGAGAAACGATCCTATCATGTGATATCCCTCATGTGACGCAAAATGAGACTACAATAGATTCCATTTTGCGTTACATATGAGAATCTTAACTCGTTCAAGTGATGGCCAAACAAGTATAAGTATGAAATTGCAAAGCGGTGGCCAAACCGCTATAAGTATGCGATAGCAAAGCAACACCACGTATCTAGGATTATCGAATTAGCGACAAGAAAGACATTCAAATCCAAAAACCAAAAGCAATGGCAGAAATTGCCCCCTCACCTGGAAGGAGAAAGGCCAATAAGCTCTTCCATGGATATTTCTCCACTTCGAAGCATCAGTCCATTGATAAAAAACAGGCAGAAACCCCACCTTTCCGTTTCAATAAATGGAAACAAAACAATGATTCAGCTCGAGGCGCACGGGGGACTTGGAGGGCAAGACACCCCTCGCCTATAAAAGGAGAACTCAACAATCTCATTCTGGATCGATCTCTAGACACTCTCTCTCCTTACATGTAGAAATTCTCTCTCACTAAACTTCTTGCTTTCACTCTTCTTCTCTGGTTTCTTACTAAACCGTCGAGTGCCTTTCTGGACCACCACCGTCCCGTCCGGGCTAGACACTAACGCGGGTGTTTAGTATGCAGGTCATCTTCTCACGCCATCTCTCCAGGGTTCAGGTCAAGCTCAAAGCCTTCCACCTCCCATCCATACCGAACCAGGGACCAAAGAGGCATCTCCGGTGAAGCTTCCCCCACACAATACATGACTAAAGAATCTAAATTTGGTTGAGACTTGAGACCCAATTTAGTTTTCTCAAAAATATTCCCTTTAAAGTTGTAGACATTTTTTCTTGGCAATTACCAACAGGTCCTGATTTGTGGACTCTTCATTTTTTTATGGACGAGTAAGTCTTTTTTGGGCCTGTGTCGACTGTTTTGCCCCTAACCTGTGCAAGAATTTTATAGTGAAAGTGAGTCGATGATGGGGGTATTAGGGGAAAAATGGCCAAAAGTCGTTGTAAGAAAGTTATTATGCTGCTTTGGGCTGTAATTGAAGAAACGTATATTCAAACTCTTAAAGTCGCAAAATCACCAGATTGAAGACTTGGAACCAATTGATCTGTTCCATAAGGGACACATCAAGTATATAACTTTCCTATGACCCCTATCACTACAACAAAATCGGCCTACTGCGACGAAACCAGACGAGGAAAATTGATTTCCTCGCCAAATGTTACCTTTTGGCAAGGATATCAGTTTTCGTTGCTAGAAGGTAACATCGTCTTAATTGAATTTCATCGCCAAAAGGTAACATTTGGCAAGAAAATAATAAATTCGTTGCCAATGTAACGTTTTGGCAAGGAAATATTCATTTTCGTCACCTTTACTAGCGACAAAAATTTATCGCTAAAAATATTAAACTTTTACGTCAAGAGCTCACCGATATTGGATTGAATTCAAAATTCGCATGGGCTCCTA
The DNA here is from genome assembly GCA_016920895.1 of Vaccinium myrtillus. Lineage (NCBI taxonomy): Eukaryota > Viridiplantae > Streptophyta > Magnoliopsida > Ericales > Ericaceae > Vaccinium > Vaccinium myrtillus. The sequence goes on along the minus strand of JADGMU010001087.1, from coordinate 15,968 downwards.
AGAAAGGAATCTTGACAAAATGAACGGTTTTTATTCTTCATGTGAGCCGCATAATGAGTACACTCTCGCCGAGGGTGAATGAACAAATTACAACTAATCTGCCTACCCTGATAAGCAAAATTCATGAACCCGTTTCCAGAATTCTTCTTTAAAATAATCAAGGTATGTTCGTGAATGCAAGGGGTTTCATATACAATCAATCACAAACCATTCCAAAATCACCACTGATTCGCCGACCTCGAAAACAATAACTCATGAAAGCGTTCAGGAAATTAAACTTCAGAGCTCAAAATGGTACAAGAAAGCGCCCCCTCAAAAAAATAGCGGTAGAAACGATATACCTCAGCGAAGGAAGTAGAGAATGCGCTACTGGCGAAAGTTCCAGCGAAGGAAATATTCGATTTCGCGTTGTGATCTGCCATTGGAGGAGTCAGTCCACCAAAAACCTCCAGGAGGGAGGGAGAGAGAGAGAGAGAGAGAGAGAGAGAGAGAGAGAGAGAGAGAGAGAGAGAGAGCATATTAGCCAAGAAGCATGTATACACACACACATATATATAGAGAGAGAGAGCACCGATCTATCAAGGGATCCCTCACTAACTATTGCGGGCCTCATAGATCCCAATCGAATTTCGATGATCTGAACCGTTCAATGTGTTTAAAACGTATTTTTACAGGTCTTCGCGCGAAAAATCACAACAAAAAAAAAAGATCGAAAATGACTTGATCCGTGCAATTTTTCATAAAACTGTATATCATAGATCCCGATTGAATTTCGATAATCCGAACCGTTCATTAAAAAGTGTTTTTAAGGGTCCCGCGATGAATCACCAAAAAAAAATTGACAGTGAATGGCTTCATACGAGCAGTTTTTCGTAAAACTGTATATCGGATCATCGAAATTCGATCAGGATCTATGAGGTCCGCACCAAACCCCAATGAGGGATCCCTCCTTTTTTTAATGTATATACCCGCGCAGAATTGATACACCCAGTCTTCGGCCCAAACAAACGTGTGATTCTGAAGGGAGTTGTGACGCCACGTAACTGTGGTAACCCAATCACGAGTAAGGCCACACTACTACAAGAGTGGTGTGTGTGTGTAGGATACTTTTTACAATTTATTGGAATCACATTAGGATAAAAGACAGTGAAGCAATTGGAGCGCAGATCACATAGGAATGTACAACAACTTCCCAATACATGAAAGTGGATGACTTTACAGAGGACAAAGGGCCATGTGGGAAGCATGTCACCGAAGCACTCGGGCACCAATAAGGCTACGAATTGTTTAAAATGACTGCAATTCAATTCAATTGGAGATAAACAATCCTCATGTGACAAAAAATAAGACCACAATAGATTCCATTTTGCGGCACATCTGAGGATCCTAACTCGTTCAAGTGATGGCCAGGCAGCTATAAATATGCGATAGCAAAGCAACACCGCGTATCTATGATTATTGAATTAGTGACAAGAAAGACATTCAAATCCAAAAACCAAGAGCAAACACTTAAGTACCAAGGAGATTTTTTCTCATGTACATTTAATCAATGATAAACAGTATACATAGTCTCTACAACAGTATAATTCAACCTTTAATGGTCGTGCAATTGTATGGATATCATGTCGCCTTTCATGATTTCACAAAAAAGAATAACGGCATTAATTTCAGAGAGAGAGAGAGAGATTTGGTTTCAGACCAAGTCTACCCAGAAGTAATGGCTGAAATTGCCCCCTCACCTGGAAGGAGAAAGGCCAATAAGCTCTTCCATGGATATTTCTCCACTTTGAAGCATCAGTCCATTGATAAAACAGGGCAGAAACCCCACCTTTCCAATTCGAAGAAACGAATAAATGGAAATGAAACAATGATTCAGCTCGAGCATGCATTACGAGCATGGCTTTCAAAAGGCGTGTGACGAGAAAAAATAATGTAGAAAGAAAGGGGTCTCATTTGCTCCTCTTCTTGACTTCACTGTATAGAATAACTCCAAGGACCGTAAGCATGTAGCCCAGCATCCCTGTTACTGAGACTGGGTTCTTGAATATTAGAATGGAGATAACAACGGCAACAGCACCTTTTGCATTTCCCAGTACCTGGAAAAAGCATTCACAGATTTTAATATCTAAGTTGACGAGCTAAAACAACAGGTAAAGTGTCAGCAAAGATGCTCATTTGAGGGAGAAAATAGAAAAAACAGTAGAAAATGAAACTAGATGGATTTATGTATCAGGTTAAAAAAAAGAGATGAATTTAAGTATTTCTCATTAAGCATATACCTGGAGGGCCCGTTTGTTTGACAAGAGTGACAAGACTAAAAATGAATCCCATCGCACTAATAGTGAATAGATTAATAATACCACTCCCATGGTATTACATTTCCTATACTTTGAAAAATTATATATCCGACTCGGACCAATATATGCAAATCCGACGCTCATAACCGGTCAAAGAAACAGGCCCTTAGTGATCTTTCCTCATTCAAGCACAACTCGACCAGAAAAACTGGGGTGATTTGGAACTACAAATGTTGGTTCAACTTCAACAAAAGATGCAATTTTTCTAAAAGTTTTACTAGCACCAAGGAGGTGCCACAGATACACTGTTGCTACGCAAAAATAATCGGACAGCCCTCCAGCTGCATTCGCCAAAAAGTTCATGACGGTTCGGTCAAGAATAGTATCGAAGAGTTTTCGAATGACAAGGATCGAACAGAAGGTTCACATCCCAGTCAGCTTGTGCATTTTTTAGTTGGAGTGAAAAGGAAGAGAAATTTGCGGTTAAGAAAGAAGGGATTATAGTTAAGTAGTAGTCTAAACTCATTTTCCCTCTTAAAGTCAATAAGTGGTTCCTCTGTCTCAAAAAAAGTGATTTTAACAAAGTTCAGCCTTCTTTTACCTCACATTGTACAACATTATGAAGAAAATATTTCAGTTGGTGTGAACTCTGAAGTAAAGCCATCTCACCCTATTGTTAAATGTTTTACGAAAACTTTCCTCGACAAAACAAACCCAACTGTGGGGATGAAAAATTCCATATTTTCTTCATCAAATCATATCCTCCCAACTTTTCAGTTAATTCTCTATCATTGAGATGTTCGTTGCACAAGCATCGGTGTATGTACGATCTCTAGTACGTCCATGTCCAGAAGTTCGATAAGAACCTATAAATAATTGATTATTAGAAACCAACTAACATCAATCAGCTGCCTCCCACCCTTCCCTTACCTGATCTACCCACTATCCACAGTTATACAGACACATACTTCTTCTATGGAGGACTGGTTTTCAAAAACTTGAAGACCTATACACTGTGTCCAATGTTGTCACCACATGGACTTCCTTGACAATAACTTAAAGGTGTCGTGTCATGTCACAATCACTTCTCACAAGTACTCTGATAGAATCACGAGAGAGGCTTGATTTGGATACCCAACAAGCCTTATTAAAGCAGAATTTGAGGTGCTTGCATTTCACCATTTAGCTATTTATAGTCTTATGGTGTGGTAATATAGTCGCTCGAGGAGTTGCCATATAGAGGATGAGTTATTTTCTGCGCTTTTCCCAAGTTGTTTTATATGTTCCGCCAATCCAGCAACGAAAATCTTGGTTTGTGAAGGTCAGAAGTTAAGATCTTGAAACTGCTCGTAAAATGTTTCTTTATGAAGAAAAATGGCAACAATCCTGCTAGTGTTTCAAACAACGCACAAGTTTTTTACGATTTTACAAAGCAAAAAACAACTCTATGTCGTAACTCAAGAACATTTCACATGCAGCTCCATGCAGCTCCTAAAGTAATTACTCGTAGAACCAAAGTGAAGTGTTAACAGCACTTAAAAATTTAGGTTTGGGGGAAAAAAAAAATGAAGAGCTAACCATATTGCAAAGAGAATTGTCTATTTCAAATTAAAACCTACAGTTTTCCTCACTGATTCATACTTATTAGAGAGTGGCTGCCTATATCAACTATCCCTAACATCATCATAATAACATAAAAGCCACTTGAATCGAGAATTTCTTGGAATATAAAATCTAGCACATCCTATAGAAGTTGTTCTCGATCTCTGAGAGTAAATGATGACTTCTTCGGTTCCGGGCTCAATCTTAGTGTTTAATGTTCGTATGGCCTTTTTTTCAGTTGCAGGTTGGGTTTTTGGTATTAATTTGTGTACATGGGTGGCCGTGTCATCAAGGCCATTTAAAAATATTGATTGATTACTTATAAAAGAAAGAAGAGTTTATTGTACTAATTTTTCTTATAAGTAGTTGTTTGTATGAATTAATAATTATACTGTAATTAGTTCTTTCTTTCTTTTTTTGAACTGCTAATTAATTAATTTCTTGATCCTATGTACTTTCCTGACTGATTTTATTGCAACACAGATATCAAAGAGGAATGGTAAAGGAAATTCTGCTTCTGCCTTGTTGGGATAGGACAAGAGGACAAAATTAATGGTAAATGATATATCCAACCAGCTACCAACATATGTGGAACAACAACTAACATCTTGGTTCTGCACACACAGATGACAGAACCATAATTGGATTAAGAGTGCACAACCATAATCGGATTAAGAGCGCACTAAGGTGCTAGGAGAAAGGAGGTCAGGAGTTCAAATCATCTTCCAAGGTGTTAATCTAACTATTTTAACAATACTAACTTTCACCATGGAAGGAAAAAAAAAAAAAAACATCAAACCTTGTCTGGTCATTAAGGTGAATAACTGATTAAGTACTTTGAATGGATGACTTATCAGCAATTCATTATTCCTACTCTTGGCTATATCACCGACTCAAAAATAAACACTAAAATGTAGAAGTGGCCCTCCTATTGGTTGCTGCTAAAGTAAAAATGATGAGCACAAAGTTACTCAATTAGCTTAGCTCATCCAAGTGACTAAAAAGTCCTATGTACTTCATAAATAAGGGCTGCAAACGAACTGAGCTGCTCACGAGCAACTTGTGACTCGGCTCGATAAGTAAACTAGCTCTAGCTCGAGCTCGATTTTTAGGCTCGTTTAGTTAACGAGCTCGCTAAAGCTCGGCTCGGCTCGATTGTATAGGCTCGGCTCATTTAAGGATCGTTAAGGACTCAGCTCGTTTATGACCGAGCCAACCTCAATTTTTTGGCTCATTACTTAACGAGCCGAGCTCGAACACTACAAAGCTCGGCTCGGCTTGTTTGCACCCCTGAGCACAACAAACACATACTATGAAATTATAACCAGAAAGAAGCTTTTCCAGGACAACGGGGCATACCTGGAGAGTCAAAGCGCTGGTGTGTTTAGTGACCAAGAAATTGGTCAAGTTCACAAAATACGCCAAGGCAGAATTGAAGAGCAGATACCATACTATTTTGATATCATTTCTGGCAAGAGCTATTGTGATCCCAACCACGTTTTCCTCCATAAGCAGTGTTGCAGGAAGTAAAAATATAACAGCCATTGGTGCCATGTACAGCAGAAGGTTCATAGAATTCAGCTTTTCCCTGGAGAACAATTACAATATGTACAGTCTGAATTTTTAGTAAGGCAAGTAGATAGGTAATTGTGAAATAAAAACAATGGCCCTAATATCTCTAAACCTTTCTACGGTAAAAAAAGAGAGTAGCCATTACCCTTCTGAGGACAGCAAAATCCCTTGAAGCACTGACTTTAATGCTCTTGCAGCTGTAGCACCAACGCACACTATAAAACCAAATAGATGAAAACTTGGTTCACCCTGCAACACAACAATGTGGTAATAAGAAATCATTAGCGATTCCTTTTGAAACATTTCAAGACGGGCGATTCATAATATAATCGGTGTTGAAGGGAAAAAAAAAAAAAAGAGCAGCAAAGAACTAGATATTGTGTCTCAGTCCAAACCCGCTTATGCAATATGAACTAAAATCTCATCACGGGTTTTACACAGGAATGACCCACACTCAACATCTCAACCACCTCAAATTGGCTGTGCTCGTCTTTTGAAGTCACGGCTATCAAAATTCAAAACATTCTTCTTCACAGAGGAGGACTAGCTATAAAAACGTTCTCTTGCATGGAACTGATCTTAAAGGATTGCTCGTGATCGTCTTGGGTGAACTGTGACCTCGTTCTATCATATCGAGTGAGCTACAGGGGCTTAGTGACAATGTGCTAACTGGTATGCTGTTAACACTTTGGAGAAGTATCCAACAAATAGACTTCCGTGAGCCAGAAACACTGAGAGAATGAGCGCATCATGACATCGTAATCTGTTTCGCCCAAATGGATTAGTTGGAACAAGACATGTTGAATTTGTAAAAGAGTTCAAGATAATGACACCTAAGCTCCAGCCCCTACTGATAGAGTGAACATTACTATAGTTTTGAATGAGATTTAACTCTCTCTATCTCTCCTCGCCCTCCCCCTCCCCTCCCCCTCCCTCCCCCTCCCTCGACACAGAAAAATAAACAAATTACCATCAAACAAACAGAAGATGGGATCAGGCAACCAAAAAAAGATGCACTAAATGCCAGCCATTATCAACATGAAGTTGAACTAACTTTAGCCTCTTTCATGAAGCCTCAAATAAGAATGTGGTTGCTAAAAATAAAACGAATTAGCATCTCATATTAATCTACAAAAGGTCAATTAAATCTATGAGATATAGCCTATACTCGTGATTTACATGAATTATTGCAGCAGAATGGGGTAAATCATGACAGGTCACTAACTCTTAGAGCTTATCCATCAGTGCTTTTATATAGAGTGATACAAAATCAGAAGCTACCTGACAGTCAGAAGTTAGCAAGAAAATTCCTAACTTTTGGTACCCATTGGACAAGTCCATTATTCATAGCTAGCCAAAAAATTGTCAGTTGTGAAGGTGCTCGCCAACTGCCCAGATCAGTTTGAAGAGTGAGAGCACACAACACACGTTTTAGCTACTACAATGCACATGCTCGTAGAGCCGAGGGCCCGAGGCCCAAAACTGAAGTCCTAACCCTTTCTGCCACTTTTCTAAACTATTGAGCATGGACACTTATAAATAGAAGCCATATCAGACATTTCGATAGTTTGAAGCCTTTGCAATATCCATAAAACTAGGAGGTTCTTAGATGCATTATTTGCCCACTGCCAAATACTTGGTAGACATCATTCGCACATAAATGTCCTAACTTTCAAATAAGTTCATGATACCTCACAGATAAATTACAGATGGCTTCTAAACCTTTCCACCATTCCCTGATCTCCCGCATCAATAATAGTAGTGTGGAGGAAGCATTAAGAAATTGTGTGATAAAACTAACACAATTTCTTTAGTTGAGAATTCATCAATTCCCCACGAAAGATGAAGATTAACAAAAGCAATCTCTTCAATGAGATACAAATAATATGCAACAAAAGATATAAGAAGTACAAATTGCGATTTTCAGGACACCAAAAACACAAAACGCAACTCGAAGTCAAGGAAGCCCTCCAAAATTACTAGTACTACAAGCTACCTAAAATTAGAACTATAGAAACCCAATTGGATTTTTGACCGAGTAGATTTAGTTCCTTAATACAAGGGCAGACCAGGCGTAGCCATAACGGCTTTCCCATTGTGGCCTCAAAGGTCACAGGCTCGATTCTCGAAAAAAGCCTATCTGCTTGCAAGCTAAGGCTGAGTACATCAACCTTTGCCCAGATCCTGCGTATGCGGCAATTTCTTGCACTGGGTTCGCCCTTTAGAGTTGGTTCCTTAATATATTGGTATATTCTCTAATTCATGTATATTCCAACCACCAAGTCTTTCCCAGTAACAAGAACCAAGCTCAAAGCATACCCAAAAAAATTCAATTCACAAAATGCAGAAAAAAAAAGAAGAGACATAATAATAAATAAATAAAAGGATTACCCCACTGGCAATGACAACCCCTGTAACAACAGGAACGAGAGTCGCATACGTAAGCCAAGCCTCCCTCTTCACCGTCATCAAATACGCAAAAATAGCGGTAAAAAACGGCGTCGTAGCCCCCACCGCCTGATTAAACGACACCGGAAGGTACCTCAGCGAGATATTCCCACTCACCACCGACGTACAAAACACCAAGCTCAAAGCCGCGATCTTCAAGAACTGGACACGAGACCTGATCGTCTGCAGCGGCACTAGCCTCATCCACACGATAGCGACGTAGCTGAGGAGCGAGCAGGCCGTCATGTGACACATGGTTAGAAAGATCGGGTACTTGAAGCCGTAGTTGCTGAGTAAGTACTTGTTGAGCAGTAAAACCCCAATGTTGGATGCGTACCAGGCCGATACGAGCCCGATCGTGGACCATCGGCTCGACCCTTTCATCTAATTAGGGTTTTCTTGTTGTCAGTGGGTGTGAAAGGGGGTAGGAGATCTGGAGATGGGTTTGAGGGTTTAAAGAGAGGGAAAGAGAGGGTTTCTGGATCTGAGGGGAATTGAAGAGTCGATTGGAAGAATTTGAGAGCTCTTTGTGTGTACAGAGAGAGGAGTAGAAAATGGGGTACAGAAATGTACGCAAGGCGGCAGATTGGAGAGAGAGAGAGAGAGGTAAACTGAGTTTCTTCGGAATTGATCAAAGTAACGGTAAGGAAATGTAGAGAGAGAGGGAGAGAGGAGAGAGAGGGACGGCGGATGCAACTGTTGTGACGGTGGTGGTGGTGGGAAAGTACCTGTCGTGTGACAAGGGGGTGACACCCCAGTTTCATGACTGCAATTTGGAAAAATTATTCAGTGCTATGGGCACCGCCACATTATGTGTAGACCCAGTTAACCCGCGGTGACCGCAAATTGACGTGGGGCCTAGGACAAAAGTTATGAAGCTTATCAATGTGTAGGGATGGGGGCCGGCTATCGTGCCCCCAAAGTGGTATTGGGGCACCGGTGCTCCAATTTTACTTACCACAAATAATGAGTCGACAAACTATAAAAACATATGACACTTACCATAAACACATGATTTACTCGTTACAATTTATGGCCTATACGTGTGGTAAGTAAAGTCTGTGTTTGTGGTAAGTAAAGGTTGTGGTCATAGTAACTACAATTGAGCTGGAAAAGAACAAAACCACCCTCATTCTTGTGGTGGTTTTCATCTAATGACTCAGATTTATCTATTTTTTCATCTAACGGCTTAGATTTAGTGGGGCATTTTACTTACCACAAACAATGAGTCTACAAACTATAAAAACATATCACACTTACCATAAACACAATATTTACTCGCTACAATTTATGGGTTATACGTGTGGTAAGTAAAACCTGTGTTTGTGGTAAGTAAAGGTTGTGGTCATAGTAACTACAATTGAGCTGGAAAAGAGCAAAACCACCCTCATTCTTGTGGTGGTTTTCATCTAATGGCTCAGATTTATCTATTTTTTTTATCTAACGGCTTAGATTTAGTGGGGCACCGGTGCCCCAATACCACATTGGGGCACCATAGAAATATTCGTAGGGATGGCGAAGGATCGAATCGGGGACGGATTTAATATTCCCAGTTTCCGTCTCATTTTTTATCCGGACAGAGTTGGAGCGGGGGAATCAGGGAAGTGCCGGATTCAGGGAGTAATCGGATCTCCATTTACTGTAACAATTTTCTCTACATTTGTTCTCTTTTACTGTGATTTGACAAGAAAATAAAAATATTGATGAGTGCTGTGCCTTAAAAAAAATATACTTTAAAAAAGAAAAACCAAAGACATAAATTACAGTAGTGATTTCCTATCGGGTATTTAGCTCTTACTCTATCAAAACAATTAAATATATACATATACACACATAGAAAAATATGAATACCAATAATAGGAGTCGGGTCGGTTAGAATGGGGCAGTTGAAGCAAATACCAAACCCAATCCCATTAGATTATCGGATTGAGGAATACCCGCTCGAGTCGGGGCGGGGACGGAACAGAGTTAATTACTAACCCTATCAATGTGTAGTGATAGAGAAGAAGCTTAGTGCACCGCCACACATTTCAGTAGGTGGTGGATCTAACAAGAATGTGTTATTAAGCTTATAGAACCATTAACCTAGAATTCGTTGTTAAGCGATGGACCTTACAAAATGTGTAGCATTAAAGAGAACCCTTGCAATCCATGCCTACAAAAAAACTAAAATCAAATCGTTTGTTTTTAGGACTCGCAAAAAAAAAAAAAAATCATGGAATTCAATTCGACTGAACAAGTTTTTTTTTTTTTCCTTCTCTAAAATATACGATATTGCAGCATGTGCAACAGCTTGTGTAACATGGCGTTTGAGGGCTGAGGCAAAATGGAGAAGAAGAAGAAGAAAAGAGAGCTGCAGCAGGTCGGGTAAAATACTGTTCATCATCCATCCAATATTTAACTCTCTCTCTCTCTCCTCCTTAAAGCCAGAAGCCACTGCTCAACAACGGCGACCATCAACAGTGCATAGGTAACGAGCGATGGAGACAAAGATCGACATAGACGGAGATCGACGGAGATCAAATAGACGGAGATCCGACGAGGTAACGATCCGGCAACGATCAACGGCGACAACGATCGATGGTGATGAACAAGTAACGATGCGGCGACGATCGATGGCGATGGAAGAGGTGAGCATCAGTCGCAAGTCTTTATATATATATATAATATTTTAATAAAAGATAGGTAAATTTGGTAGTATTATTGGAGTATTGAGAGTGACAGGGTAGCTATATGCACTGTGCACCAGTTTTTTTGGCTAAAAATATACATTAGCTGTTATTTTTGCTCTTATGTTTAGATTTTGGACTATACTTTTTATTCAATTTTTACAGTACGTACAATTTTTCAAAATCCGGTCAAGCTAATTTTTAACTAACATGTTCTAAATGGTTTTTATGAAGGTGAATTGATCCTCACTTCGGGCCATTAAAATATCTTTTTTAACGACCTTCTAATGTGACGAGCCTTCATTTTGTAGACGTCGGCGTGTATTCATCCATCCAAAAAATTAACTTACTCGGGTATCAGTAAAACTTGACTTCAAATTAACTTAACCACCCACTACTCTTAAATCGGATAGTGTCAGATTAGTTGGATGCCGATATCCAATCAATTTTATCGTTTTCATAAATGATTTAAACATTATAAACATTCAGATATTTGAAATAAACAATTTGCATCATCAGTTTGCTGCGAACCCTTCCCTCTCTTCTCTTCTCTTTTCTTTTTTCCTCACAGATCGAAATGGAAGATGCAGTATAGTCTGTATAGAAAACCCACAAGTCACCCGGATTTGGAGGGGTAAAACGGGGAGCAAAAGTAGCAAATCAGGCCGGATTTGCTAACGATTGGATAGAGGCCGTCGTTGGCCAATGAGGGTGAGGGGAGATATGGAGTCCCAACAGTATTTCCACTCCAAGTGCGAAAATGACTTCCTAAACGGCGGTTTGGGGTGGCCCCTGGACTCCAAATCCAGAAGAAACCCAAATCAGGGGCTAATGAAGTCGCCAAATAGTGGTCAAAAAAAAAAAGTCGCCAAATAGTTATCCAAAAAAAAAAAAGAAGTCGCCAAATAGGGTGTGACATCGTTACACAAGAAAATCCTCGGTCGTCCACAGCGAATTATTTTCTGATTTCTTTATTTATCGTCTTTTTGGTGTGCAACATCATTAATAAATCTGCTCTATATAATTAAAAAATGTAATATGTTACTTAAAAAATAAACATCAAAATCACATTAGTTAAAAAATAAACATCAAATTCATTCATAAAGTCAGTGATTGTTATGGGATCGGATCACATTTATCTTCAAAATTAAACAAATCTAGTTTGGAGAATGCATTTCAAGATAAGTTGGCGTGAATCGTAGACCTACAATTATCTAATCAACTTAATTTTTCACAGGAGACAAACTCAATAAATATCGTAAACTAACGGTTCCGATAAAAAAATGCAAACAATGTTGTGATACAGTTTGCCCTAGATAAAATGAGCTATCTAATTTTTTAAATTAATCGTATTTCTGAATGAGAAGAATCTAAAAAGTGTGAAATATAATTAAAAGCTTAAAAATTTAACAAAAGAATTACGCGGTTTTGAAAAGACCAATTTTACTGCCTTATTTTTGTATTTCTAGGCATTTTCCCCAATTTCGTTGTGTATTTTTACACTTTTTTATTCATCTCATTGAGAAGATTGGTTAATTTTAAAAATTATGATCAAAAGTTAAAGAAGATTCTTAGTAACACACGAACTACGTCATCATGCATCATCTTTAAGAATAATTATGTCAGTCCAAACACCTAAATTTATTAGTTTCAGAAGTTGTACCTGTTTTCGAATAGCAACTTTTGAGAGTTCAAAATTTCGGAAAAATTATAGAAAAATTGGATTTGTTTCATGAAATAATTAAATTTGAACGTTCAAGAAATCCGTTAAACTAGTAAAGTCACATCTCTTACGATCGACACAATCCTCGGTTCTTGGAGCAAAGCTTTACACTCCATAATACATATGTGGGGCAGGAGAAAGATGGTCATGGACAAGTCATAAGAAGTTTAAAATTCCAATAATATTTTATTAATTTTCTTTTCCACAAGTTGGTGAAATAGAAAATTAAATATAATGCCAAATTCCAACCTACCAATTTAACAGCTTGAACATACGACTTTCCAAAAGAGAAGAAATGCTTTACACCTTGCACGTTTTCTTTTGGTTTTTCTTTTTTCTTTTGAAATTGATATGGTCAAAAGAACCATCGTTGTTGGTGGACGGAGGAATTGGTTGCCCTCTTGCCCAAAATAAATTGAGGTACCGAAAGGGAAAAAAAAAAAAAGTGAAGTTCAAAAACCACGAGAGAGGAGCATTATTTCTCAATTGTTGTTTTCAATCTAAAAATGCTACTTCCTCCGTCCATTTTTAAATAATACCTTTAGGAAACGTATATTTTTATAGCCTTTAAAAATGCACTTCTGTGACAATCAGACTGGAAGTGCATTTTTAACGGCTATAAAAATACATGTTTCCTAAAGGTATCATTTTTAACGGCTAGTGGTTGAATGATTCTCCTCTAGTTGTAGCTTTTCTCCCATCTTCCCTTTTAATCATTGTATCCCTTTCAAAAATTAATAAAGTTGTTTGCCTTTCAAAAAAAAAAAAAATTCACTTCCGTAGCATGTTTTAAATTTTTTCCCCACCAAATTAAAGTACTCAATGAGCACTTTAATTTGATATAAAAAATTTAAAAATTATATAAAGGAATATGTTTTTTAGGGATTTGAAATTGCACGAATTTCAATAATGATCACTTAAAAAGGGACAGAGGGACGACCCACGTGTATGTGAAGGGGTTGTAAATGGTTGGAACCAAAATGATTGTACATGTAGCACTATTTTATTTTATTTTTTGTCATTCGTCATTCCTGATTTATTACAGGAGGAGGAAGTAATGAGACTCGATCTCGGGATGCATGGTGAGATATTCAAGAGCTCTCCGCATGAGCTAGCCACCACTGGCCCTGGGAACTTCGGTTGACCCGTGGGCATTTGTTTATGTAGAAACAAATATAATGATGTAATTTGAAGTTAATGAGATTTGAATTAATCACACAAAATTCTTAGCATAAAACCAAGACATGTTGGTAGGAAACCACTTTAGTTTCCAATGCTACCCTTTTTAAAAGTTGAAATTAAAATCCACAACCTTGCAATTCACAATAAAAAATACTCGTAACATTCCTTAAAATAATTTCTATCATTGTTGTAAGAAAATATCATAGACTACCATTATTTTTTCTCTCTTTTTTCCGGATTTTTCCTTCAAAATGAGAGATTTTTTCTTTTTTTTTGATGAGTGTTGAATTTTGCTCGAGTGATAGAAAAAGAATACGTCTAGAAAAAAAAAAAATACACTCATCTAAGTACATAGCATCCCAAGCCACAAGTGTAATCCAATTTCTATGGTCGGAACTCATCTAAGAAATAAAATTCCGAGCAAAATACACTCATTTTATTTCTTGATCTGAAAATTAAACGTCTTTTTGTAACGGACTACTCTATTATTTAAGAACGGAGATAGTAGTCATTATTACCACGGTACATTTAAGTAGTTAGAAAATACAACTCATTGAACTCATTGAATAAGAATGAGAAATTAACATATTGGATTAATAGCAGTATGCAATAATAAAGAACATCATTTTTTAACCTTAACCAAGTGGCCCTCGGAACAAAAAAATATATTATTTGCTTGTGGAACACCACCACATGGTGCTCTAGGGGCTTTCTCCACCACATGTTTATGTGGGCTCCATCACCTAATGTGCATCTTCCACACAAATTTTTAGTGGAGGTGTTCTATGAGCACTTATCTGAATGAGCCATTTAGGAATCAGAAATGCTACATGCAAGGAAAAGATTTGCAGAGAATCACGCAGGGAAGGCCCTGCGGGGCCTAGTACGGATCCCGAACGACTAATCCGAGCCGCTCAAGAATTTTAGAAACACATTTTGAGTAGACCCGTCAAAAACCAGCTTCATCCGATATGTTTAGATGCTCGATCCAAATTTTCACTTTTTCTTTTTTCATCCGAGCCATTCAAAAATGAAAGTTTGGATCAAGCATCCTCACATATCGGATGGAACTGGTTTCTCGTAAGCCCACACGAAATGTGTTTCTAAAATTTTTGGGCGGCTCAATTCAGCGGTTTGGGATCCGTATTGGGCCTCGTAAGGCCTTCCTTGCGTGATTCCTTGCAAATCTTCATTGTACATATCATTTTTGTTTATGAATTGCTGTCCTTATAAAGGAAAAGGTGATGCGAAGGATGGAGTTGACTGTCGGAGGGCACAAATAAGGTGGTCACCACTCTAACCATTTTAATTAATACTATAAGAGATTTTATGGTAACCTTTCAATATCGAGAAATTCTTAGTACTACAAAGATGGTTCTTGCATAAACCATAGTTTAATTGCAATTCTTTTAATTATAGTATAATAAATGCTTATCAGAATAATAAATTAATGGCTTATTTTTTAAAATATATTCCACTTTGAGAGTTAAGAATTCATAGACTACACAGAATTGAAGGGTTAATATTGCTATTAGACTCATATAATAGACTTTGGGTATTGTCACTTTTTGCAGTAAATTAGGAGCAATGACTGCAGCGAGGTGCACCAAATCCTATCACTCAGTGATTATAATCATTTGAATTCGTCAAATCCTAAACTAAAATATTGACTCCGTCCCTTTGTGACGTTAATAACAAAATACAAACGTGTAAAGAAAAAGTCCAGTAAACAACGTGTTTTACAACAAATTACAAAATATGTTTATGTGATATTGCTTGATCGGCTCACTGCACAAATCTTGCCTTCACTTCTCATTTCCACTTCCCAATGAGACAAATTATTGGACATTTTTTTTGCAAGGCGAAAGAAAGGATTTCATTGATAATAAGGATGGATACAAGCATGGTTAATGGAAAAAAGAGAGCGGCATCACTACGAGAGGGATACATCCCAACTAGGTTGGCACCTAAACCTCCCGACAATCATATGCCAAAACTCCAAAAGAGGCATGGTTGGCTAGTAATCAACCAGCCACAACCATGAAACAACAAAAAAACCTTGATATTAATCCGTTACAATGCATGATTGGGCAGCCCAAAGAAATAAGAAATAGATAAGACTATGCTACCCAATGGTTGAGACCAAGCAACAGTTCCAGAAGTGTAGTCACCTTCAACCTCGAAGCAATAAGAGATGGGAACCCGAGCATCCAAAGTTGGAAAGTATGCTCACCAAAGTGGGAAAGTAGCATGGATTGCTTGCCAAGAAATGAGATGGTCGCCAAGACAAGACAGAACCATTACCACAGAGTATCCCGGATGAATGCAACCATTACCACAAGAGTAGCCCATAAGAGTAATGAAATACAGACAAACTTAACTTCCACAAAACCATAATCTCATAATAACTCAAAGATATGCATCAAACCATAAAGTCTTCATTGCTTAATTGCCATTACAAGAATCCATGGATTA